>QANZ01010197.1:24397-117489 GCA_003254925.1 Chamaecrista fasciculata
ACTTTTTCTTCCATTTATACCCCTATACAATTTATCAATTTCCTTACTTTTTATCCACCTACCACAATCATTACATACCCATTTTAATAATTTCACACCAAATAATCAACAATCATCCAAACACCACTACAAAAATAATCAACTTTGATTATAATCACACTACGATTATAATCAAAACAAATTTTATAAAAAACGCAAACGAACTGACCCTTAGTTTATTTTTTTTAATGCACAATAATAAGGCACGTGAGAGGCTCAGTTATTTTTAAAAAATTCGATGGAACGACTACAAGAAGTAGTTGTTATAGGCTGTTATTTATCCTACCCCCATTTAATCCGCTTGTATTCATATAGTTTTATATATGGGATTTTGGTTAAAATTAAACAAAATTCAAATATTTTAGTCCTCACCTATATAAATGTATGTTTAGAGACTAGAGTGTTATAATAATTCTTTTTCTCAAATCAACCACATATCACTTACTAATGTTAATTATTGAATTGTATTAACTTCATATCAAATATAAAATATTAGATATTCTTAATTAATGAAAAATTTCAAGGCTTAGGTATTCCAATATTTCAATAAAAATTAAAATTTTAATTCACCAAGAGTTTCTAAAAAAACATAAATATATGAAATAGTTATGTCAAGAAAAATAAAATTAAGAAAAAAGAAATCGCCTTTCTAGCCGTTGGATTAGGTGTTTTGTTCTGAGATGTGTGTATCATGTTTACACACATTTCAAGACAAAAACGCATAATCCAACGGCTAGAAGGACAGTTGCTTTTACAATTGCTTTATCCTATAGCACTGTCCGTTAAGGAAATGAATTGAAAGAATCATTAAATATAATCAATTTGATAAAAATATAAATATCACAAACCATTAATAAGTACCAAAATGGGATTAGCTTAAGTGGAAAGGAGTTTGGTAGCACTTATTTCAAATTCAAGATCTTATGAATGGAGTTACCTTGGTTGAGAAACTCTTTCACCATAGTCAGATGCGTGACGCGAGTCGAATCTAAATTAGTCGAAACTCCGAATAAAAAAAAATCATTAACCATTGAATATTCGCGCTTTTCCAATTATAAAAGAAAATGAAATAAAATTTTATATTTTATTTTTTAGTTACCCACCTAGTATATGAAGCTTTGTCTCCTGACTAGTTTGGATCGACTCACGTTACTCACATGGTTATAGTGAGAGAGTATCTCAATATGAGTAATTGCATTCACAAAAACTGAGTATCTCAATAGTACTGAGCCGCTTATTACTTGAGCTAACCTGATATTGATAAATTTTTGTATTTTATATTACTCATAAATTAGGGCAAAATGGTTTATATAAATACCCACTTTAGTTGACAAACCTAATCTCCACCTCCACCAGGGCGCTTTTCTTGCCTTCTCTCTTCCTAAGAAAAATCCAGTCTGAAATTGTCATCAACAACCTTTCATTCATCATCACTCCTTTTGAAACTCAAAACAACACAACAAGCTAGGCTCAGAAAAATGTCTGATTACATTGCCCCCTGCATCTATTTTGAGATTTTCACCTCACAAATCTTTAAAAAGCTAGACGTAAAAACCCTAGTCATATGCTCCTGTGTTTGCAAACGCTGGAAATCCTTCCTCACAAGCCCCTCTTTCATTTCCTTTCACACTATCCGATCCTATCACCTCACGAATAACACCAATGAAGAGGAAGAACAATCCATCCTCTTTCAAATTTGCAGAATACAAAGGGATGTGCTTTACACCAAAGAAGCCTATAAGATCTATTCAGAAGAAGATCAAGAAGAAGGAGAAACCCTCAAACTTCATGCTCTAAAATCTCCTCCTATCGATCGATTTAAGAGCATTAGGTCATTCTTCACCGTTGTGGGATCTTCCAACGGGCTGGTATGTCTCTCTGATTTCAACTGGTGCTCTATATTTTTTTGGAACCCTATTCTTCGCAAATGCTTATTCCTTCCTAGACACTACCATCATTTCCTAGACAAGGTGGTTCTAGGGTTTGGCTTTGATCATGTGAACAATGACTTCAAACTTGTGAAGCTTGTAAGCAGAAGAGCTAATGTTTTGGATGAAACTTGGGTTTTCTCACTTGAGACAAGGTCTTGGAAATTGGTGATCTTTAGTAATGATGATGATAATAATTTGGCTCCTCCTCAATGTGATGTTTGTGAGGAAAAAACTCCCTTGCTTATGGATGGTAAGATTCATTGGATTGCCAAGAGCCGAAGAAGCTTTCACAATTTCATACTCTCGTTTGATCTGGCACAAGAGGGTTTTCAAATGATAAAGCTTCCTCAGAAAATCACTGTGAGGTGTCCTATGTCTTCCATTTCTGCTTTCAACTTAATGGGGTCACTTGCTGTGACGAACATTCAGGAAACTGGTTCTAAGGTTCGTCCTACCATCTTGCGAGTTTGGGTTATGAAGGAGTATGGGGTATCGGAGACATGGACCAACATTGTGGAGATGAAATTCAAATATGGTGATGAGATGATTCCAAGGGATGTGGTGTTTATGAGGAAGAATGGAGAGATGATTATAGAAACGAGAGGTGGAAGTGTTGTTTGCTTCAATCCAAAGACGGAAAAGATTCAAGATTTGGGAATCAAAGAAAGAGATCATATTTTTGCAGGTTATCTTGGGGAGAGTTTGGTTTTCTTGAACAAGGACATTAAAGAGGGTGTCATGAGTTATTAGTGATAATGTAGTATGTCCTGTGTTAGTGTTTGTGAAGATAGCTAGCTATTAGGATTTCCTAGCTAGCTTGAATGTCTGTGTTTGTCATGTTTGCTTTTAATTTGTTTTCTTCGTTCGTCAGCAGGTACAACTTACAAGTGGAGAATTAATGCATTATCGAGGATGATACATTTAGGGTTGTGTTTGCCTATGTAGTACTTAATTATGTTTTAATTTCTTGCTGTTTGTAGTACTGGAGAGGGAATTAGTGTAATTCTTGTTCGGTTGAAACTTGGAATTGAATATTAATATAGCAGTATGGTTATTCATGATGTCATGACCACCTCTTTCTACTAATATATCTTTCATTTATACAACTTAATTATTAATTGTTGACTAAATATCAGAGCTAATTATTATTTAATGAGTTCCATTACAACAAGCAAATTAATGGGAGTAAATGTAATAGGATTACTCAAGCAAGAAGACTTGCATATTTTTTTTACAGTGTAGGCATGATTATAAATCCTTATTTGAGCAGTACAGCTCTCCTAGTAAGAGTGTCTCATCAAGCAAGACTTGAACTCAAGGCTTTTTGTTCGTTTAAAAACAATCAAACGAGGAGATGGATAGAAAGTCAATTCATTTTCTGGTCACCTTCCTATCAAATTTGTTTCAACAAAAAATAAGGAGTCAATGACAGAGAGAATGAATAATACAATGAAATGACTCTCACAATTTTCAAAAATTAATATACAATGATAATATAAACATCAACACTTACTCTTAGAGATTTTCAAGTATTTAATTATACATTCACATATTTTGCCATCACAACGATCATATTTTTATCCGATATATATGCTTCGATTATAAAATTGAATAAGCTTAAAATTCTTACAAATAATCAAAACATACATTAGCTAGTACTAAAATATAATTCTTATCAATAAATATAATATATATATGGTCAAAGTCTCTGAATAGGATTAGGCACAATAAATCTTTTAAAAGGAGAGGTTTAGATAAAGGATCTTTCTGTATTAGCTAATGGCATTATTTGGAGAATTGGAAATGGTCATTCTATCTATAACCTTTTGGTCTGATCCTTGGCTTCTGATACATGGTCCTCTTATGAGAGATGAGCAAAATCGATCCCTAATTCCCTATCTTCCTTTCGTGGTCCTGACAGAAACATCATTTATTCTCTTTCATTCTGTCTACCTAAAAACATTTTAAAGAATATAAAAAGTAGTCCTTTGCCACTTCTTTTTAATGATAATGACATTATCACTTGGAAACACTCTAAAAATGGTTTTTTCACCACTTCCTCTGCTTATTTGAACATCTTTAAAAAATAAAACAAGCTTTCCTTTGACTGGATTGGGAAACATATATATATATATATCATATTCCTCCTCGGGAAAAACTTTTTAGGGAAGAAAACTTTTCAGCTGATGGACTTGCAAACCTTGGAAGGGAGCTGAACCTTTCCTCATCTATCTTTTATTTCTTAAAGGTGCGTTTGGATAGCGGCATTTCAAATACCATGGAATTTCAAATGTTAGGAATTTGAATTACCTTCATTTCAATTCCTTGCATTTAAAATTATCATGTTTGGATAACAAGTATAAATTTGAATTACCATCATTTGAATTCAAATTTTTAATTATACTTTGATACTCAATCAAATTTTTTCTTTTCAGTTTCATTCCGATTGGGCCGAATTTTTCGAGCCGATCCGGCTCGAAAATCTCGTCTCGGGCCGGCTCGGCTCGAAAAAATTCGTCTCGGGCTGGCCCGACTCAAAAAATTCGTCTTACAGATGTCCATAGTTAGATAGAAAGGAGATTGAGAGCACAAGGTCCATAGAAGAATTTTAACAATTCCACCTCTTGAGGTGGAATTGTAAATGCTACCAAACAATACCATCTCAAATTCCCTAGAAGTTTGAATTACTAGTATTCTAGTATCCAAACAATGCATTTTAATTACTAGTAAAGTAAATTCCCCCAAACAATACTTTCACCCCAAACTTTACTTCATCCAAACACACCCTAAATGTTTCTATTTGATCTGTTTGGCTTTAGTATTAATGTTAGACTTTGTTCTGCTGCTATGTGGTCCTTCTGCTGTTTGAAGGACATTTTTGTTTTTCTATAATGTTGTTGGACCTTTCTTGTATTTCATTTGTCCTTAAATCAATTACCACTTTTATCAAAATAAGGCTAAAGTGCACTTTTCATCCCATAACTTATGCTCTAGTCTCAAATCTCAATTTAGTCCCGTGTTGCACTTTTGGTCCTATATCTCTGGATCACGTTACAGAATTGATCTCACATCTTTTGGTTAATTAGGTTGTAGAATTGGTCTTATATCTTTGCAAAAGGTTCCACATTGTGTGATTAACGGTGAAACTTTGCAAAGATATAAAACCAAATTTGTAATAAAAAATGATATGAGACCAATTTTGTACCTGATCAAAGATATGAGACCAACAGTACACTTTGGCTAAATAATAATAATAATAATAAGCATGTAATATATATATATATACATTTATATATATATATATATATATATGCTTCATAAGTCATACTCCCTCCGATCCTGAATATCTGTTTTTTAAGGTTAATAAACATAGACCAAGAAAATCATTAATTCACCTAAAACGAAGAAAAATATGAGATAGAAAGAAAAATTTACCCTTATTAATTAACAATACTTGGGAAATGTTAATACCAAAAAAATTACTCATATAGGTAGAACAATAATTAGTAAGTAATTTTTCCTTACAAAAAAAAATTTACAAGTTATGGTGATACTAGAAACAAATTTTTGCCAAGTTGACATAGATGGGTTTGCCAAATCTAACCTTATAAGTGCAAGTGGTATCATAAGAGACTCCAATGGAAATTTAATCATTGGTTTCTCAACTTTTATAGGACATTCATACTCTCTTCTTGCTGAACTTTGGGGGTTGTTTTAGGGCATTCAACTTGCACATAATATAAATATCATGAATATTATTGCTGAATCTGACAGTGTGGCCATTTCTTTGTTGAAGAATAATAACTTACATCCTCAACATCCGCATCACACTATCATTAAGAGTGTCTTCACTTGCTTTCTTTCTTCCACATATGGGAAACATTCCACATACTTAGAGAAGCAAATCAATGTGCATACCTTTTGGTTAACCATGAATAATCAGACATCCTTCACAACATACACACATGCACCACCACCCTTCATTACTCTTGCTCTCTTACGAGAATAATAACTTACATCTTCAACACCCCCATCACACTATCATTAAAAGTGTCTTCACTTGCTTTCTTTCTTCCACAGATGGGAAACATTCCAGTTTCCACATACTTAGAGAAGAAAATCAATGTGCATACCTTTTGGCTAACCATGAATAATCAGACATCCTTCACAACATACACACATCGACCACCACCCTTCATTACTCTTTCTCTCTTACAATACAGACTAAATCTCAAGATTGGCAGAAGAAAGAAGAAGAAAAGCACTCATTGATAAAATCTATTTTTTTGCATCACTCTTGTATCTTATTCGGTCTTCATCTCCATTTTCTTTTATGCTCTCTCTCCACTTTTGTATCATTGATTAACTCAGGTTTTGATACTAGTTTCCAACCTTTTTTATTTTTCTGCACAAACTGATTGTAATTTTGATGTAATTCTCTTTGAAGTTTAATAATATTGCACCGATTTACTAAAAAAAAAAAATTTTATTTAACTAATCAAAATTATATATTAGACCACATCACTAAGTTATATGGTTGCAACAAGTTGCATGATAGAATGATCCAACAAAGAAAAGAGACAGGCTTTTGCTCAAAAAAAAAAAAAGAGACGAGGAGGGGGAGTCCAGTATCTACTCTGTTATCGGTTAATTATATATCCTCATTAATTATTTCAACAAATTAAATAATAATCCTTATTTCTTACAAGTTACAACCGAAAGTGTACGCAAATAGACCGTATCCAACCATACAATTATCCTCCAAGTCTTTAGGTTCTTAAATAGAATTGCTTCTAATTCTAATGAAAGATTACCTATAAGAACCAAAATCCTGTTATCTCTTAACAATATATATATATATATATATATAATATTGTCTTGCTTTCATACATGAAATAACTCCCTATGTGTGTGATCGAGCCGGTTTATATCATGCTATCTAGAGGTCTTTGGATGTGTTTTATGATTTTTTATAACCTATATTAGGTGTTTTAGTCTTCTAGATATGATAATTGTTGCATTAAGATCACAATTACAATTTGGTTCTTTTATCGGTTTTTAGTGTAATTCTCTTATGTTTCAAGTGTTTAATTATATCTTGGGGTTTTACATGTTTATCTTAGTGCAATTGTAAGTTTTTAGGAGCCAAAGACCCAAGGATTGAAGTGGAAGAAGGCCGGGATCGAAGCGGAATCAAGTCGAGAGCGAAACGAAGACCAAATACCATTTTTATAGACTTAGCCTTTGGGCAGCCGCATCTTTCCTTGACGGCTTTCCAACGGCCTCAATTACAGTGCCTTTAGCCGTTGGTCCGCCGCCATGCACAGTAGCGGCTTTCCAACGGCCTTGTCGCGATGTTTCATGCTGATTTCGTATTTTTGCAAACCAACTCGATTTTCCACTCATATAACCTGAAACTTAACCCTAAGGACCCGAAATATTGTTCCTAAACCGACCCAACTCATCATTTAACCCATATCCACAAAAAAACCCTCATCATTCACACATCATTTTCACCTCACCAAGCTTCCAACTCGTCCCTTTTCCTCTCCACTTCGTCTCCTTCATTCTCAACCACCCTCCATGGCCGAAACTGAGGTTTGGGAGTGCAGCTCCAACGTCTCTCCACCAATGGTCAGCTAGGAACCTTGCTTGGAGTGCGGATGGTGAAGCTAGAGCACCGGATTCTATCGTCTAGGGAGTTTTTCTTATTTTATCGTCTTTTCTATTTGGGATTCTTGTTTAGTTGTTTAACTTGATTTAGATTTCTGATGTAATGGATGATATTGATTGTGTTTCTTGAGCTTGTTCTTGATTGTATCACATTTGACTCTTTTATTGATACTCTTAGTTTTAAGCTCTATCGCGTTAGTGTTAATTGTGTGAATCTTAATTGATGATTGTTTAATTGTCAATTGGACTAGCTATAGGAACTATCTTGACTTAATTGGGATGTGGATTAGTTGATTAGGTTGATTAGTCACTTGTTTAAGAGCTAATTGATTGGGTTAATTAATCTTTTCTATGAGTTTTCATGGCAACGTCAATTTGGTCCCTGAGTATGAATTCCCTATATCATTTGTGATGGAATGATAGCTTAGTCGTCTGATAACTCCAAGTATTTCTCCATATTTTTTCCACTTTTATAGTTTTATCTCGTTTTCAGTTTAGTCCCTACGTAGTGTTTTTCTTTATTATAGTTCTTAATCAAATCACCTTTTACCGACATTTTTATAATTGGTTTATAGTTTTTATAGCCAATACAATCTTATTTGAACCTTGAATCGCTCGTACTCCACATACGAGAGTTCCTAAGAGAATACGACCCGACAAGTATCATTATATTACATATTTGGCCGGTCTTTTTGGTGCGCTTTACGACAGGTGCGATCAAAAGTGATGTCGTTGCCGAGAAAATATAACTCCCTATATATAATAATAGGAAAATTTTCAGATGGTTTTCAATTAAACTAAAAATAAAAAATAAGGAAATTAAGGTCTGTTTGGTTAAGATTATAATCAGCTTTAGAGTTGATTATTTCTAAAATGTTGAATAACCTCATTTGTTTTAGATTATCAATAAGTTGATTATAATCTACAATAATCTCAACTCTCCAAAGTCCAACCACTCAATTACTTTTATACCCCTATAACCATACCTATAATTAAATTACCTATACTTCAATATATATTCAAATATACACAAAGAGCATATAATTGTCATTTTATATCACCCATCATTTATTACATCTACAACAATCTCTCTCTCTCCATCACATCACTTTTCACCAATTATTTTTAACATTGTTTTTTCTAAATTATTATAATTAACCTTTTACTTTTAATTATCTTTAATATTTAATAAAATAATAATAATAATTTATTTTTTTATTTAAATATTAATTAATATTGTATTTTTATTGTTAAAAATAATTGCTATCTCTTTAATTTAAAAAATTAATTATAAAATTCAAAAAATAAATTCAACCAACATATTTAAAAATTTGATTTTAGATAATGATTCATCACTATTTTGAAATAACTTTATGTTTTCAATTTTTATATTTTCTATTAGAGACTGATGTGTTAACTCAGTAAAAATTAGATAGCCTAAAAATCAATTTTTTTCTAAAACTTATTTTGACAAAATTAAATAATTGTAATCGTATTATAGAGAGAGAAGCATGTGGACAATATAATGACTATTATTTTAATTTAGGGACCAAATCGTTCACGATTTTAATATCACATGAACCAACCAACTTGTATTTTTTCTTAAGGCTGATTCGTTCAGTTAATGCAAAATGAAGGACCAAAATGTAAGTGCCATCATAGAAAATTATTTGAGCAATATTTTTGATAATTGTAATTATAATATGTATATTTATCAAGTGAAATAAGCTATCCAAATAATTCAGAAAAAGCTCCAACTTGGAGCTCTTAAAAAATCCAGCTTATTGCAATTCTCAATGCAAAAATCTCAATAATTAATTATCTACTTTTCAATAATCTAATCCAAACAACTCAAATTATTCAACGACTCTAAAAGGTCAAATAGTAAATTTCTCTTCCATTATATAATTTATCAATTTTCATACCCTTTCTATCTACCACCCACAATCATTACATACACATTTAAATAATTTCACACCTAAAAATCTACTTTTACAAATCTAATCCAAACAACATTCTCAATATAATTTGATTTTTCATAATTAGTTTATAAACTGATCAAATTATAAGCTGGTCTTAATCTTATCCAAACAGACCCTAAGGCAAATACTAGGGGGCTTTGCGTACCCTAACAAGCATGCAAATATGTATGTAAAATTTGGAATAATTTAGTTAAGAATATATAACAATAACATTGGTAGATCGGTCTATATAAATACAAAAATTTTTTTTAATGAAATTAAGAAAAGAGAAAAAGGAATGCAAAAAATATAAAAGAAATATAAAATTTAAATTGTAAATTGAAAGTTCTTTTTTTTTTGTATAGAAAAAATTACTCTATAATATTACGATTGAAAACTTAGCATACTAAGTTATTAATGGTGATTATAATATTGTGAAAGATTTGAAATAAAAAAAAAAGTTAGGGCCTCATTGATAAGCTTTGTAAGAAATGTATATGCCATGATGCCATATTGTATCTGTAATGCAGTTTTTTTTAACATGGATTGAGAATATAGTGATAATGCAATTTGGATTTGTGTGAGAAATGGGGATAAGAATGTGGGCATGAGACGTGGGGCTGAGTTTTTATTTTTATTTTGTTATGTATATTTTCATGTAATATATTTAAATTAATTTATTTTATACTATAGTTTAAAATGACCAATTATACTAGAAGGCTCATAAAACATATATAATAGTATAGATTTGCGTCATGAAGGATAGGGGCAGACCTAGGGGGACTGTGAGGGCCACGCCTCCCCCCATGCTAATCACTAATCACTTTTCATTATTTAATATTTTAATCAATTTAAATATTATTATTTTTTCAATTTCATGATCTCTTTACATACTTTCATATGTTTTATAATTTTTTTGTCCAACTTATACACTTTATCTTATAATATTGATAATATATAGAGAAAAAAAATAGCCCAAGTTCTAATTTCGTCCCTAATGCTTACCTAAAGTTTCATTTTGCTCCCTAATATGTTTTTGGTTCAACTTTGGTCTTTAATGTTTTCTAAAAGTTTCATAATTGGTCCATAACTATTGAATTTCATATCTCTCTTGTTTGTTGATTACTCTAATTGAATAAAGAAAAAACTCATTAAATTTAACACGTAGCTTTAATTTCATTGCGTTCGGGATTAAAACGAGAGAGATATGACCATATTCAATAGTTATGAACCAACTATGAAACTTTTAAGAAATATTAAAGACTAAAACGGAACAAAAAAAAGTTAAGGATCAAAATGAAACTTTAGATAAATATGAGAGAGCAAAATAAAAATTTGGCCAAAAAAATATACTACCCCCTAATCAAAAGTCTTGGTTCCGCCCCTGATGAAGGAACATACGTTTCCATTAATTATTTTAATGTATGACAAGGCACGTGAGAGGCCCAGTTACTTTTAAACAATTCGATGAAACAACTGCGAAAAGTAGTCGTTATAGGGTGTTATACTGTTATTTGTCCCACCCTCACTTATTCCGCTTGAATTTTATTATTAATATAGTTTTATATATGGGATTTTTGTTAAAACAAAATTCAAATATTTTAGTCCTCACCTATAATGTATGGTTAGAGTGTTCTAATAATTCTTTTTCCCAAATCAACCACATATATATTAAATCACTTATTAATGTAATTATTGAATTGTATGAACTTCATATGTATCAAATATTGGATATTCTTAATTATTGAAAAAACTTAAGGCTTAGCTATTCCAATATTTCAACAAAAGTTAAAATTTAATTCACCTAGAGTTTCTAAAAAAACATAATTATATGAAATAATTATATCAAGAAAAATATAATTAAGAAAAAATCAATCGCCTTTATAGCCAATCGATTAGGTGCCTTTGTCTTGAGATGTGTACAAAATAAATATATTTGATTACACACATTTCGAGATAAAAACACATAATTCAGAAAGGACAATTGCTTTTACAATTGCACTCCCTATAACATTGGCCATCAAGGAAATGAATTGAAAGCATAGTTAAATATAATAAATCTAATAAAAATATAAACATGACAATCCATTGATAATTACCATTTACCAAAATGGGATTAGTTTATGTGGTAAAGAGTTTGGTAGCACTTAAGTAAGACTTCAAACTCAAGATTTTATGAATGTAGTTATTCCGATTGAGAAACTCTTTCACAATAGTCGATGCATGATGTTAGTCGAAACTCCGAATATTCGCTTTTCCTATTTAACAAGAAAAAATGAAAGAAAATTTTGTATTTTCAATCTTTTCCTATTTATCTAAAGCTTTGTCTTGATTAGTTTGGATTCGACCCACGTTGCGCATCTGGCTATGGTGGGAGATCAGTCTCCCAACATGAGTAACTGCATTCACAAAATCTCGATACGAAGACTTTACTTAAATAATACCAGATTGCTTACCACTCAGGCTAACTCGTTATTGAGAATTTCGTATTTTAAGGCATAGCTATTTCCACTATTTCAATAAAAATTAAAATTTAATTCACCTAGAGTTTTTCACTAAAAATATAATATACTACAATACAGACACCAACTGGTGGTAATAAAGATGGAAAGAAATTTTAACAAAATATTAAAAAACCATAAATATATAAAATAGTTATGTAAAAAACGATACAAGTAACTAAGGAAAAAGTAACAGCCATTCAAGTCGTTGGATCATGTGTTTTTGTTTTGAGGTGTGTGTAAAATGTTTTACACACATCTCGAGAAAAAAATACATGATCCAACGACGGGAAGGACATTTGCTTTTACAAGTGCCTCCTTATAGCATTGCCTGTCAAGGAAATGAATTGAAATCACCATTATATATACTAAATCTGATAAAAATCTAAATATCACAATCCATTAATAAATTACCAATAAGGGATTAGTCTTAATGGTACCACATAAAATTTTGTATTTTATACCAAGACGCTTACTAGTTGAGCTAACTCGTTATTGATAAAATTTTGTATTTTATATCACTCCTAAATTAGGGCAAAATGTTTTTATATAAATACCCACTTTAGCCGACCAACCTAGTCTCCACCTCCAACCAAGTGCCTTTCTTGCCTTCTCTCTTCCTAAGAAAATCCAGTCTGAAATCGTCATCATCAGCCTTTCATTCATCATCACTCCCTTTGAAAATGGAAACAAAGCAACAAGCTAAGCACCCAAACATGTCTGGTTACATTCCCCCCCACATCCCTTTTGAGATTTTCACCACAAAAATCTTTGAAAAGCTAGACTTGAAAACCCTAGTTCTATGCTCCAGTGTCTGCAAACGCTGGAAATCCTTCCTCACAAGCCCCTCTTTCCATTCCTTTCACACAATCCGTTCCTATTGTCTCTCTATCTCCACCAACGAAGAAGAAGAAGAATCGATCCTCTTTCAGATTTGCAGAATAGAAAGGGACGTGCTTTACACTCAAGAAGCTTACAAGATCTATTCCAAACAAGAACAAGAAGATGGAAAAATTCTCAAA
Organism: Chamaecrista fasciculata; assembly: GCA_003254925.1. Taxonomy (NCBI): domain Eukaryota; kingdom Viridiplantae; phylum Streptophyta; class Magnoliopsida; order Fabales; family Fabaceae; genus Chamaecrista; species Chamaecrista fasciculata. The sequence goes on from QANZ01010197.1 coordinate 37,525, forward strand.
CTTCGTGCGCTAAAATCTCCTCCAATCGATCGATTCAAGAATATTAAGTCATTCTTCACCGTCGTGGGATCTTCCAGTGGGTTGGTATGTCTCTCGGATTTTAACTGTTGCTCTCTATTTTTTTGGAACCCTATACTTCGCAAATACTTATTCCTTCCTAGACACTACCATCATTTACTAGACAAGGTGGTTCTTGGGTTTGGCTTTGATCATGTGAACAATGACTTCAAACTAGTGAAGCTTATAAGCAAAAGATCCAATGTTTTAGATGAAACTTGGGTTTTCTCACTTGAGACAAGGTCTTGGAAATTGGTGATCTATAATCATGATGACGATAATAATTTGGCTCCTCCTCTATGTGATGTTTGTGAAGAAAAAACTCCCTTGCTTATGGATGGTAAGATTCATTGGATTGCGAAGAGCCGAAGAAGCTTTCACAATATCATACTCTCGTTTGATTTGGCACAAGAGACTTTTGAAGAGATAAAGCTTCCTCAGAAAATCAGCGTGAGGTGTCCTATGTCTTCCATTTCTGCTTTCAACTTAATGGGGTCACTTGCTGTTACAAACATTCAGGAAACTCGTTCTAGGCTTCGTTCTACCATCTTGCGAGTGTGGGTTATGAAGGAATATGGGATTATGGAGACATGGACAAACATTTTGGAGATGAAATTCAAACATAGTGATGAGATGATTCCGAGGGATGTGGTGTTTATGAGGAAGAACGGAGAGATGATTATAGAAGAGAGAGGTGGAAGTGTTGTTTGCTTTAATCCAAAGACGAAAAAGATTCAGGAATTGGGAGTTAGAAAAAGAGATAATGTTTTTGTTGGTTACCTTGGGGAGAGTTTGGTTTTCAAGGACAAGGACTTTAAAGAAAGCGGTATTATGAGTTATTAAAATAGTGATGGAAGAAGAATGAAGAAGAAGGCAGAAGTATAAGTTACTTATTATGAGTATTTCTTGAATAAAATTATTAGTAATGTAGTATGCCTTGTGTCAGTGTTAGTGAAACTAGCTATTAGGATTTCCTAGCTAGCTTGGATGTTTGTGCTTGTCATGTGTTTGCTTTTAAATTGTTTTCTTCATGAGCTGGTACAACTTACAAGTGGAGAATTAATGTATAATCGAGGATGATATATTTAGAGGTGTAACTTGTACATGTTTGCGATAGTACGTAATTATGTTTTAATTTCTTGCTGTTTGTAGTACTGGAGAGGGAATTTGTGTAATTCTCGTTCTGTTGAAACTTGGAATTGAATATTAATACAGCAGTATGGTTATTCATGACTAAATGTCAGAACTAATTATTAATAATTAATGGGAACAAATGTAATAGGAGTACTCAAGAGTAAATACAACATTCTCGGCTTTGCAAAACAAATAAAAGCATTATAATTAAGATAGTTAAAAATTGAAAATAAAAGAACAAGAACAACTAGGACTAGTAATTACTGGTAGTTTTTAATTAGTTATTTATAACCATAAGGTATTGCTTGTATATTTTTTTAACAGTGTAGCCGTATAGGCATGATAAATCTTATTTTAGCAGTAAAGCCCTCTTAATAAGAGTGTCTCATCAAGCAAGACTTGAACTCAAGGCTTTTTATTCTTTAAAAAACAATCAAAAGAGGGGATGGATTGGAAATTAAAATTGAATTAAAGTCAATTCCTTTTCAGGTCTCACCTTCCTATCAAATTTGTTTCAACAAAAATAAGGAGTCAATGAACAGAGAGAATGGATAACTAGCCGCTCTCCTAATAAGAGTGTCTCATCAAGCAAGACTTGAAGTCAAGACTTTGCATTATTAAATAAATAAATAAAAACAATCGGGAATGAATTGGAAATTAAAAGTAAAGTCAATTCTTTTTCAGGTCTCACCTTCCTATCATATTTGTCTCAACAAGAATGAGTCAATGACAGATAGAATGGATAACTGTATTAGCTAGATTTAGTAGCTTTATGTTAATATAAAGAGAAATTAAAAAAAAAATTTCTCTAAATTTGTACTGAGTCAACAATTTAGCCTCTGGATTTTAGAAAAATAGAAATAAATTCTTGAATTTTACTCCATCGTCAACTTTTTAGTCTCTGAAATGTTAACCGTCAGTTAGTTTGATTATATAGCCATTAAATGATGATGTGGCATCGTTAAATGCTTATTTGGCATCCGCATCATCAATTTTATTCATACTCAATAATACACATCAAATTAAATTAATTAAATTGGCAAAATACAATTTTATTATTAACATAGTTTTATATATGGGGTTTTTGTTAAAACAAAATTCAAATATTTTAGTCTTCACCTATATATATAAATGTATGTTTAGAGTCTTATAATAATTCTTTTTCTTTAATCAATTAAATTGTATTAACTTCATATCAAATACTAGATATTCTTAATTAATGAAAAATTTTAAGGGTTAGCTATTCCAATATTTGAATAAAAATTTAATTCATTTAGAGTTTCTAATATAGACAATCACACATCAGCTAGTAATAAAGATGGAAAAGACTTTAAAAGATACTAAAAAAAACATAAATATATGAAACAATTATGTCAAGAAAAATACAATCAAGAAGAAAGCAACCGCCTTTCCAGTCGTTGGATCAAATGTTTTTGTCTCGAGATGTGTTATTAATAAAGACTTCTCGAGACAAAAACACATTATCCAACGGCTGGAAGGCCAGTTGCTTTTACAATTGTGCTCCCTATAATATTACCCATCTAGGAAATGAATTGAAAACATCATTAAATATAATAAATATAAATATATAAATATCACAATCCATTAATAATTACCAAAAAGGGATTAGTTTAAGTGGTAAGGAGTTCGGTATAGCACTTAAGTAAAACTTCAAATTCAAGACTTTATGAATGCAGTTATCCCGATTGAGAAACTCTTTCACCATAGTTGATGCTTGACGTTAGTTGAATCTATATTTGTCGAAACTCTGAATATAGGGTGTAAAAAAAAAAATCATTAACCATTAAATATTCGCTTTCCCCATTTAACAAAAACAATGAAATGAATTATTTTTTTAGTTGCCAACACAATATCTGAAGCTTTGTTTCGATTAATTTGGATTCAACCCGCGTTGTGCTTCTGGCTATGGTGAGAAAGTCTTCCAACATAAGTAACTGCATTCACAAAATCTCGAACCAAAGACTTTACTTAAATAATACCAAAACGCTTATCACTCGGGCTAACTCGTTGTTGATAAAATTTCGCATTTTGAGGCATAGCTATTCCAATATTTCAATAAAAATTGAAATTTAATTCACCTAGAGTTTTTCACAACAAATAAAATATACTACAATACGGACACCAACTAGTGGTAATAAAGATGGAAAGAAATTAAAAAAAAAATACTAAAAAACCATTAATATATGAAATAGTTATGTAAAAACAATACAAGTAATTAAGGAAAAAGCAATAGTCATTCTAGTCGTTGTGTTTTTGTTTCGAGATGTGATCAGATCCGTCGCTAGGTGGCCAAAATACCGGAATAAAATGCAATGGTGTAATCCGAGTTGATCTCTCGAGGAACTTTCGTGTAAAGTTTAGAAGCGAATATTACTAAGTTATCACTAACCGGACAAAAGCAAGAGAAAATTGTTCTTTGAATGTTAATTTATTTATGACCTAAAACAATAATTAAACAAAACAATAAATATTTTTTTATTTTTGATTGAAAGGATTGAATTGAATGGAATAATAATAACGAATAGATTAATCAAATAGAGAAAACACTCGATATAGCAATTGGATTAAGCAATCATCACTACTATAGATAAATTGAGTATTCCCACACAAATCGTCCTAAAATAGTCACTAATAACTCAATGACCTAGATCAACAACCCTATCATGCAACCACCTTAAACAAGATAGACCACAATAAGAATTGAAAACCTCATTAAATTGATGATGAAATTGATCAAGAAACATAATCTTTATAACAATAACCAAGTTGGAAGAATTAAATGAGGTTTTCTCTAGGGTTACAATCAAGATAATATTGGAAGAATTAAAATCAAGTTGCCAATCAAGAAATAGAATCAGAATCCCAAATAGTTATTAAGTTCAACTAGAAAACAACAACAAGAGAAACCCTAATTCTAGTGTGAGAAAAACTCCCTATGTGAAACCCTAGCTAGCTCATGCTTGCCCCAATGCTCCTCCGGGTATGAAGAATTAGCTGCTCATGGTCTAGAGATGAACAAAATCAGATTGAATTGCCATGATCCCACAATAACCTCCAAGAAGATGATTATAGCTAAGAAGATGATCAACAATTAATGTAAATTCTCTCTCAAGAAGTGTATAACCCCTGAAATTGACCTAAAGATGTATTATATACTTAATTTTTGGCCAAAACTAGGTTGGGCTAGGTCAGAATCATCAAAATCGGGTTTGGGATTTTAATATTAAATTAGTCGCAAATCCTTTCGCGGAATTTGCCCACAGCGAAATCCGCGGCGAGATCTAGAAAATACAGATTTTTGTGCTGATTTGGTCCCTGACTCGTCTCCAATGATCCTCGAGTCTTCCTTTGAGTATTCCAATGATTTGGACTTCATTTAGAACTGTCAAAACACCAAGAAACTATTTGAATTCTCAGGATAAAAAGGATCAAATAAATAATAGAGATTAAACCCAAGAAAAACCACACAATTAATCACAAAATAGTCCAAATAAACATCAAACCTCAAGGCATCATATTTTATCATAAAAGGACGTAAAGGCAAGCAACTAAATCCCAAAATGCCTTAAAATGTCACTAAAATGTATGATAAAATATGGTTAGATCAAGATGTGTGTAAAAATACATGATCCAACCACCCAACGTCTGGAAGGGAGATTACTTTTACAACTGTCCTCCTTATAGCATTGCTTGTCAAGGAAATGAACTGAAAGCACCATTAAAAAAAAATAAATCTGATAAAATTCTAAATACTACAATCCGTTAAGGGATTAGTCTTAGTGGTAAGGGGTTTGGTATCACTTGAATAAGACCTCAAATTCACGACCTTATGAATATAGTTACTCTGGTTGAGAAACTCTTTCACCATGGTCAGGTGTGTGACGCGAGTCGAATCTAGATTAGTCGAAACTCCGAATTCAAGGTGTACAAAATTAAAAAATCATTAAACATTGAACATTTGCTTTTCCCATTTAATAAAAAAAAATGAAATAAAATTTTGTATTTTATTTTTTAGTTACCCACCTGGTATCCAAAGCTTTATTTTTCTGTGACTAATTTGGATTCGACCCGCGTTACGCACTTGGTTATAGTGAGAGAGTCTCTCAATATGGGTAAAACTGCATTCACAACATTTCAAACCCAATGCCCTACTGAAATAGTACCAAGCCGCTTATTACCTCAGCTAACCCGATATTGATAATAATTTGTATTTTATACTACTCCTAAATTCGGATAAAATTGTACATATAAATACCCACTATAGCCAACCAACCTAGTCTCCACCACCAACAGTGCGCTTTTCTTGCCTTCTCTCTTCCTAAGAAAAATCCAGTCTGAAATAGTCAACATCACCCTTTCATTCATCATCACTCCCTTTGGAAATCGAAACAACACAACAAGGTAATCACACAAACATGTTTGACTACATCCCCCCCCCCCCCCCACTTCTCTTTCGAGATTTTCACCACAGGGATCTTTGAAAAGCTAGACCTAAAAACCCTAGTTCTATGCTCTTGTGTTAGCAAACGTTGGAAATCCTTCCTCACAAGCCCATCTTTCATTTCCTTAATTCCTTTCACACAATCGGCCGATCTTATCGTCTCACTAACAGCACCAACGAGGAAGAAGAAGAATCCATCCTCTTTTGAATTTGCAGCATACAAAGGGACGTGCTTTACACTCAAGAAGTCTACAAGATCTGTTCGAAAGAAGATGGAAAAACCCCCAAACTTCGTGCCCTAAAATCCCCACCCATTGATCGATTCAAGAACATCCAATCATTCTTCATTGTCATGGGGTCTTCCAATGGGTTGGTCTGTCTTTCTGATGTCAACTTTTGCTCTCTATTTGTTTGGAACCCTATTCTTCGCAAATACTTATTCCTTCCTAGACTCTACCATCGTTTCCTAGACAAGGTGGTTCTAGGGTTTGGCTTTGATCATGTGAACAATGACTTCAAACTTGTGAAGCTTGTAAGCAAAAGAGCCAATGTTTTGGAAGAAACTTGGGTTTTCTCACTTGAGATAAGGTCTTGGAAATTGGTGATTTATAATAATGATGATGATAATAATTTGGGTCCTCCTCAATGTGATGTTTGTGGGAAAAGAACTCCCTTGCTCATGGATGGTAAGATTCATTCGATTGCTTAGAACCAAAGCTTTCAGAATCTCATACTCTCGTTTGATATAGCACAAGAGACATTTCAAGAGATAAAGCTTCCTCAGAAAATCACCGTGGGGTTTCCTAATTCTTCCATTTCTGCTTTCAACTTGATGGGGTCACTACCCATGCACATTCAGGAGATGGGTTCTAGGGTTCGTCCTACCATCTTGCGAGTGTGGGTTATGAAGGAGTATGGCGTTTCGGAGACATGGACAAACATTTTTGGAGATGAAATTCAAATATGGAGATGAGATGATTCTGAGGGATGTGATGTTTATGAGGAAGAATGGAGAGATGATTATAGAGGAGAGAGGTGCAAGTGTTATTTGCTTCAATCCAAAGACGGAAAAAATTCAAGATTTGGGAATTACAAAACGAGATCATGTTTTTGCTGGTTATCTATATATAGACTATGGGGAGAGTACGGTTTTCCTGGACAAGGACATAAAAGAGGGTGTTATGAGTTATTATTAATAGTGATCAAAGAAGAGGAATGAAGAAGAAGGCAGAAGTATAAGTCACTTATTATCTGAGTATTTCTTGAATAAAATTAGTAGTAATGAGTAATGTAGTATGTTCTGTGTCAGTGTTAGTGAATCTATCTAGGCTTTCCTAGCTAACTTGTATGTTTGTGTTTGTCATGTTTGCTTTTAATTTGTTTTCTTCGTGAGAATTAAAGTAATTCTTCGTGTTTGCGATAGGACTTAATTATGTTTTGATTTCTTGCTGTTTGTAGTACTGGAGAGGGAATTAGTGTAACTCTTGTTCGGTTGAATGTTGGAATTATATTGAATATTGATATTGCAGGATGGTTATTCATGATGTCGTGACCATCCTCTTTCTGCTAAAATATCTTTCATTTATACAACTTAATTATTAATTGTTGACTAAATCTCATTGCTAATTGTTAATTAATGAGTTCCATTACAACAAGCAAATTAATGGGAGCAAATGTCATAGTAGTACTCAAAAGTAAAACGACATTCTCGACTCTGCAAAACAAATAAAAGCATTATAATTTAGATACTTAAAGATTGAAAATAAAAGAACAAGGAACTAGAAGCAGTAATTGCTGGAAGTTTTTTTAAAATTTTTTTATTTTTAACCATAACGTATTCTTTGTATATCTATTTTACTGTGTAGGCATGAATAATCCCTTATTTGAGCAGTGAAGCTCTCCTAATAAGAGTGTCTCATCAAATATGACTTGAACTCAAGGCTTTTTGTTCGTTAAAAAACAATCGAAAGAGAGGATGGATTGAAAATTAAAATTAAAGTCGATTCTTTTTGAGGTCTCACCTTCCTATTAAATTTGTTTCAACAAAAATGAGTCAATGACAGAGAGAATGGATAACTGTATTAGCTAGATTTAATTGCTTTATATTAATATAAAGAGAAATTAAAACTTATTTTTTGTCTCTGAATTTACACTAAGTCAACAATTTAGTCCTTGAATTTTAGGAAAAAACGAATCAATCCTTACATTTTACTCCATCGTCAACCTTTTAGTCTCTAAGTTGTTAATCGTCTGTTAGTTTGATAATATAGTCGTTAAATAATGATATGGCATTGTTAAATGCTTATCAGGCATCCGCATCATCAATTTTATTCATACTCAATAATACACATCAAAGTAAATGAATTAAATTGGCAAAATAAAATTAAAAAAGAAGGTGAGGATTGTGTGGGGAGGAATCTGCTGTGAACTTGTGTTGGCTCAGCCATTATTACTTTATTAGTGATAGTGTGTGAGTGTGAGAGAAGGTCCTATATTTGAGAGCAAGTTGGAGAGATAGAGTAATAGAGAGACGAAGAAGAAAGAAAGAAGAAAGAAGAGAGAAGTGAGAAGTGAAAGACTGAAGAGGAAGGGAGCAAAATGCACACTCATCACTCATTAAATTGGATTGTGTGTTTTTGTCTCGAGATCTGTGTAACAAAAACATATGATCCAATGGCCGGAAGGATGGTTTCTTTTACTATTGTTTTCCTTATAGCATTGTTTGTCAAGGAAATGAATTGAAAGCCCCTTTAATTATATATAATAAATCTGATAAAAATATAAACATCCCAATCTATTAAATAATTATCAATAGGGGATTACTCTAAGTGGTAAGGGATTTGGTGTCTCTTATAGAGCCTAGAGGCATACTTTGGATTTGTAGAGCTCTGAGACCCAACTCACCTAAATTTTTTTTCACAAAAAAATAAACAATTTAATTCACCTAGAGTTTCTAATAAAAAAATATAACATACTATAATACAGACACTAGTGGATAATAAAGATTGAAAGAAATTCAACAAAATACTAAAAAAACATAAGTATATAAAATAGTTATGTCAAGAAAAATGCAGTTAATGAAAAAGTAATCTCCCTTTCGGCCATTGGATCATGTATTTTTGCCTTGAGATGTGTGTTACAAAGACGCATGATCCAAAGGCTGGAAGGATGATTTCTTTTACAATTGTTTTCCTTATAGCATGCCCGTTAAGGAAATGAATTGAAAGCACCCTTAAATATAATAAATTTGATAAAAATATAAATATTGCAATCCATTAATAATTACCAATATGGGATAAATCTATGCAGTAAGGGATTTGGTATCATTTATAGAGCCTGCATAGAGTCATGTCTTGTCCTTGGTGAGCCTTGGAGCCCCAACTCAACTAAACTTTTTTACAGAAAAAAAAAATTTAATTCGCCTAGAGTTTCTAATAAAATAATATAATATACTATAATACAAACACCAATTGATAATAAAGATGGAAAGAAATTTAACAAATACAAAAAAAAACATAAATATATAAAATAGTTATGTCAAGAAAAATACTTTCAATGAAAAAGCAACCACCCTTTCAGCCATTGGATCACATGTTTTTGACACATGATCCAACGGATGGAAGGACGGTTTCTTTTATAATTCTTTTCCTTATAGCATTGCCTGTCAAGGAAATGAATTGAAAGCACCAATAAATATAATAAATTTGATTAAAATATAAATATCACAATCCATTAATAATTGCCAATATGGGATTAGTCTAAGTGGTAAAGGGTTTGGTATCACTTAAAGAGCTTGCATGGAGGTATGTCCTGGCCTTGGTAAGCTTTCGGCGCCAAAGTCACATAAACTTTTTTTCACCAAAAAAAAAATTATTCACCTAGAGTTTCTAATAAAAAAATATAATATACTATAATATAGACACCCGTTGATAATAAAGATGAAAAAAAATTTAAGAAAATACTAAATAAATAAATAAATATATGAAATAGTTATAGTCAATGAAAAAGAAAATGACTTTTAGCCATTGGATCATGTATTTTTGTCTTGAGATTTGTGTAACACAAATCTCAAGAAAAAAACAAATGATCCAACGGCTGGAAGGACAATTTCTTTTACAATTGTTTTCCTTATAACATTGCCCGTCATGGAAACAAATTGAAAGCACCCTTAAATATAATAAATTTGATAAAAATATAAATATTACAATCCATTAATAATTACCAATTTGGGATTAGTCTAAGTGGTAAGGGGTTTTGTATCACTTATAGAGCCTCCATGGGGCTTTAGTGAGCCCTCGGGGCCCAACTCGCCTAATTTTTTTTTCATAAGAAAAAAGATAACCTAGAGTTTCTAATAAAAGACATCTAATATGCTATAATACAGACACCAGTTGATAATAAAGATGGAAAGAAATTTAACAAAATACTAAAAAAAACATAAATATATGAACTAGTTATGTCAAGAAAAATACAGTCAATGAAAAAGCAATCGTCCTTTCAGCCATTGGTGTGTGTTACACACACCTCAAGACAATAACACATGATCCAACGATTGGAAGGACGGTTTCTTTTACAATTGTTTTCCTTATAATAAATCTGTCAAGGAAATGAATTGAAAGCCCCTTTAATTATAATAAATTTGATAAAAATATAAATATCACAATCCATTAATAATTACCAATAATAGATTAGTCTAAGTGGTAAAGGGTTTCGTGTCACTTATAAAGCCTTCTTGGAGGCATGCCCTGACCTTGGTGAGCTCCTGGGACTCAACACATCTAAACTTTTTTCACCAAAAAAAAAATTACTTCACCTAGAGACTCTAATAAAAAAAATATAATATACTATAATATAGATACCAATTGATAATAAAGATGAAAATAAATTTAACAAAATACTAAAAAAAACATAAATATACAAAATAGTTATGTCAAGAGAAATACGTATAGTCCATGGAAAAGCAACCGCCCTTTCAGCCATTGGATCATATGTTTTTGTCTTGAAAAATACAGTGAAGAAAAATACATCTCAGGCTTAAAACACATGATCCAACGGCTAGAAGGACGGTTTCTTTTTCAACTGTTTTCCTTATAGCATTGCCTGTCAAGGAAATGAATTGAAAGCACCATTAAATATAATAAATTTGATAAAAATATAAATATCACAATCCATTAATAATTAAGTGGTAAGGGGTTTTGTATCACTTAAGTAAGACCTCAAATTCAAGGCTTTATTAATGTAGTTTCCCTGTTGAGAAACTTTTTCACCATAGTCAGATGCGTTACGCAGCCGAAACTAGATTAGTTAAAACTCTGAATACAAGGTGTACAAAAAAAAATCATTAACCATTAAATTTTGGCTTTTCCCATTTAATAAAAAAATGAAATACAATTTTTTATTTTATTTTTTAATTACCCACCCGATATCCAAAGCTTTGTCTCAAGACTAATTTGGATTCGACGCGCATTACGCACTTGGTTATAGTAGGATAGTTTCTCCAAATTTGTAACTGAATTTACAAAATCGCAAACCCAATACCTCACTATATTGTTCCAAGCCGCTTACTACTTGAGCTAACCCGATATAGATAAAATTTTGTATTTTATAGTACTACTAAATTAGGGCAAAATGATTTATATATATACCCACTTTAGCCGACCATCCTAGTCTCCACCTCTAGCAGTGCGCTTTTCTTGCCTTCTCTCTTCTTAAGAAAAATCCATCCTGAAATGGTCATCATCAACCTTTCATCCATCATCACTCCCTTTGAAAAGCTAGACCTAAGAACCCTAGTCTTATGCTCCTGTGTTTGCAAACGTTGGAAATCCTTCCTAACTAGCCCCTCTTTCCTTTAAAGATTATAATTAAGATTTAAAGATTGAAAATAAAAGAACAAGCAACTAGGAGTAGTAATTGCAGGTGGTTTTTTATTTCTTATTTATAACCATTGGGTATTCCTTGTATATTTTTCTTTTTATAATTATATAAACTTAGATTAAAAAGAACCAGAGTTCATACACCAATAATACATTAACAAAGAGGAAAAGAGAGGGTGGTGATTCAAATCTTCAGTAGATAAAATAAGATGTTTTGATAGTAGAGAATCAATTTTAATATGAAGCAATTTAATATCAAGAGCTTTGGCCATTTCACTTGTATATTTATTTTACAGTGTAGGCATGAATAAATGCTTATTTGAGAAGTAAAGTTCTCCAAATAAAAGTGTCTCATCAAGCAAGACTTGAAATTAAAGTCAATTATTTTTCATGTCACCTTCCTATCAATTTTTTTTCAACAAAAATAAGGAGTCAATGAGAGAGAGAATGGATAACTAACTGCTCTCCTAATAAGAGCATATCGTCAAACAAGACTTGAATTCAAGACTTCATATTAGTAAATAAAAAAAAAAATCAATCAAAAGAGGAGATGAATTGGAAATTAAAATTAAAGTTAATTCTTTTTCAGGCCTCACATAATCAATTTGTATTGAAGTTAGGCATTGGTCAAATCACATAATACAATTGAAAACAAAATAAAAACTTTAAATTTCAGGTAAAATTTACCCTATAATTTGAGTAAGCAAAGTGTTTTTGCTATAACTTCATGACATTTTCAACACAAAAATTGCGTTTCTTCATCAATTAATTCCTTTGCTTGAACAAGTCATCATACAACAACGTTTGGCCAAAAAAAAAAAAAATCATACAACAACGGCGCCATAAGAAAATGTTATTTCATTTTATCCATATATATAGACCTAAAAACGATTCGCATTCAAGTGGTATTTATTTTCATGTTGCATATATAATTTATTTATTTGGCCAACCATATATTATTTATTAATAAATAAGATCACCATGACCTTCATCATATATCAGCGACCATGGAATTAATTATTTAGTCGTATACTCGTATCCTCAATTGTGCATTGGCCACACCATATAGCATTAACGAAAAAATAAACACTTGGTTTGCATATCGCAAGGACAATTTTTTATTTGATTGAGACTCTTAATTTAGACACGAAGTTTTCAAATTTAATTTTTTTATTGCTTCTAGATCGAAATTATTAAATTAACTAATACAAAAATCTCGTATACCAAATCCTCGTGACCCATTAATATTGTGTAAACGAGCTACTATTACTAATATATATAAACGAGCTACTATTACTAATATATATATATATATATATAATAATATATACATATAATCTTCCGTACGATGTATGTTGGGTACAAATAATAAATTATAAAATAAATTAATGATTCAGTCAGTAATTCATGATGAATTTAATAATTTAATTTTAATATTTTAAAATTTAATCATTTGAAAATATAATTCTAATTAATTTAATCATTTTATTAAAATATTAATTCAATTTTAGTAATAAATACGATCTTTTAACATCAGCCATTAAAGAAGTTAACAAAATTTATAAGTATATGTATTAGATTTGTCATTGAATTTCAGATAATATTTTTGATAAAATAATTATAATTTTATCTTTAACTAATTAAATTTTATAATTTTAAATGAAGAAATATATTAATTTTTAATGATTGAAATACTAATTTACTTTAGGCAAAAGTACTGTTGATACTCCCAACGTATGAAGTCAGTTTTAGTTATACCCCTAACTTTTTTTTTGTCAATTATATCATCAACGTTTCACATTTGAGTCAATTATACTCCAACCCATTTTTTTTGTTTTAAGGTCCTTAAGTTTTCATTATTTAGAAATCCTTCATTCTCTCAAGATTTTTCTTTCACACGAGTCCCTAACTATTTATAGAACAATCCAGGATGTTTGTCATCTTTAACGAATTGGTCCCTACAATTGAGAAACTCGAAAAATCTCTCCCTTCTGTTTTTCACAATTTTGGCAACCACACACAAACTCTCTGGTGAGCCTCGAATACAAAAAAATCGAGTAAAAATACCAATAGCTCTAGCTCCCAGCGTTAACACACAATCTCCGGTGGCAGTACCGTTGTGGTCAATGAAATTGAGAAGTGAAGTAACTTCAAAACTCATTTGGAGAGAGAGGCAAAATAGAGAAGATGTGTGAGAGGCGGTTGAAAGAGAATGAAAATGGATGGGAACAACGTAATTTATGGGAGACCAGGAAGTTAAGGACGACAACGAGAATGACCATGTCGACAAAAACACTAACAGAGTGGAAGACGACGATGAAGTGTGGTTGTGATGTTTTAGGGTAAGAGAATGATGGGTGTTAATGGCTTCTAAGGACTTGTTTGTTTAAAGATGACAAAAATTCTAGACTATCCTATAATTAGTTAGGGGTTGAGGTACAATTAACTCAAATATAAAATGTTTAGGGTATAATTGGCAAAAAAAAAAAACATTAAGAGTACAATTGACATTGAAGATACCAATAATAATTTTGCCTTTACTTTAAATTGTATGCTTAAAGAATTAAATACTTCTCTCTCTAAAAGAATTCAATACTTCTCTCTCTAATACAGTTGTTTTTGATAGACTTGGACGAGAAAAGCAATAGTAAGATATTATGAGTGGTTTAGTGGTAAGGGCATTTGAGAATTGAGAAGATACGATGTATAAAATATTTTAGCCTTTTTCATTCTCTTATTTTGACGCATTGATTGACGATTCTGAATCTTATTTATCACAAACTTAAAATTATATTAATATATAAAATATTTTGACGTACGTTAATAGTTAACATTTATACAATATATAATTCAACTTATTTAGACAAGATTTAATTTATAGAATATATGTTGTCTAATAGTAATATTAACATTAACATATGAGGCTTTATACAAGGAAAGCTGTATGTAATTTTTCTTCTAGAAATAGGACATTATTATTATTTTTTTTTGTCCAAGGTATCCTCTAGTCTGATGGGTTAAAGACTAATCTTCTGCGGATCTGAGTTCCATTTAGGGTTTGTCGCTGGCCAATTGGTTACTGCATACACAAGGCGAGAATCGAACCTCCGACACTTGCTTAAGCGCCCTAGTGAGCTAACCACTAGTTCAACCAAGCTTGGTTAAATAGGACATTATTATTATTACTTGGTTAATGGTTATTGCCATCAATATCAGATACTCGCTATATTATATAGTTGTTATCGACCTCTTTTTTAATTATCTGTTGTTAAAATCATATAATATATCATATTATCATATTACATTTTTTAAAGAATAATAAAAAGCTACTATTAATAAAATATTAAAATAAACTCCTTTTAATTTTTTATCTTACTGATTGAAAACAATAAAAATAAATAAAATTATTTGAAAAGTCGAATAATTTTTTTTTGAAATAAATTAATATATTATAAAAATATTACATTATTTTAAATTTAAAATAATATTTAATGCAGAATCCACTTGTATATTTATATTCCTTTTCCGAATAATTTAAACTTTAATAGAGTAGTCCTTGAAATTAGTTTATTACATTTCGCAGAATCCTAACTGTATGACAATAACTTGCAACTAAAACTTCGTCAGACGAAAGGAACGGAATTAATTAATTGCAAAATGCTGATTAAAAGAACTAGGGATACATAAATTTAAGGCAGAATTCATTTAACGACTTCTTGACCTTTTCTAGCATTCCTCTCAGAATAAAGATGTAATTTTTGAAGTGAGAGAAAATAAATAGAAAAATTGTATATATAAGATCTCTCCTTCTCCTGAAAAAAGTAAATTTTATAGATCCCATATATATACATAATGACTAAATTAACAATTTAGTCCCTGAAACATTACCGAGCTGATGAGTATCACTAAAAAATTAAAATACATATTTAGTCCTAAAGATCAAGACGGTATACTTTTTAGTCTGTGAAAAATTAAAACGGTATATTATTTAATCCATAAAAAGGACTAATTAGTATACCGTTTCGATTTTTCAGGGACTAAAATATAAATTTCAATCTTTCAGAGACCGAATTGTCAATTTAATGATTTTTAAAGGATAATTATCAAATTGTTAGTTTACTCAATTTTAGGCAAAAGTACTAATTTCATCCCCAAACTTTACACTAACGGTCAATTTCGTCCCCAATATTTTTTTGCGGTCAATTTTGTCCCTAATGTTTTATATTTTGGCTAATTTTATCCTTTGACTAATTAATTTTTTTCAATAAATTAATGACAGACTGTATTTTATTTTTCAATTTGAGTTAGAATTTGAGTTTATTTTTCTATCAATTTTACATTACATATCATTAGCCACGAAGATTCTGCTACTAATATTTGGCTAATATAAGAGTAAAGGATAAAATTGACCAAAATGTAAAATTGGAGACCATGTTGACAATAGATGTAAGGTTTGAGGATGACATTAGTGCTTTTGCCCTTTTTTTTTTTTAATTTTTTTACTTTGTCAAAAACTAATTCTTTTTTGCTAAAATTATCTCTTTATAACTAGTCAAACTAATCAACTTTTTTTCTTTTGGTACATAAACTTTGTCAACTTTGAGAAGAAGGAATCAACGAGATAAGCAGATGAAGGCAATAGGAGGAACATCTCATGGTCATATTTAATATTACAAGCTGGCAAATAAAATATTTATCAAGCAAGTCAAACATTAATTAGCATATAGAACACCATTATATATTTAGCAGCTCTTGTTAGTTGTTCCTACAAAAAGGGTCTGAATCTCTCCTCTGATCATGAATTGCTAACTTCTTCATCTTTCTCTTCTCTTTTGTGCCATATTAGCAACTAGCTAATTAACAGTGAAAACTGAAAATAAAAGAAAAGATGGGTTTGTTTGGGAAAAGCTTCACCTCAAAATTCAAAGACATAACAAAACTTGCAGTTTCTAGGATTGCTATGTTGAAGAAGCAGCACCAAGTACGAGGATCCTATGCTCACTCTGATGTTTCCCAACTCTTGAACCTCGGATACCATCACAGAGCTCTCCTCCGAGTAAGTGCACTAACATTGTGGTCTTTTTTTGGCCAAAGTCCCTTATGTAGGGGGTAGGTTTCGGTCCCTTATCTTATTAAACATTGGTCCTACATGTTTCTATGATGTTTCAAATTGGTTCAAAAAATATTTAATATGGTCATATCTCTCGCATTTCAAGCTCAAATGCAATGAATTTAGAGCTATTAATTTCCATTCACAAGTACTTTGGAACCATCAACAAACGGAATCAAATCGAGTCTCAAAAGTGGGTAAACTTTTCACGGTCAAACCAGTGAAATTAATCATACCTCTCTTGTTTGAAGCCTGAATGCTACGAATTTGAAACTATGTGTTAAAATTTGAAGAGTTTTTTTTTTCTGTTCAATTAAGATCGTTATCAAATGAAGTCAAATCGCGTCTTAAAAGTATTTTTGGGACCAATTTGAAGCATCATAAAAATATATAGGACCAATTTAAAACAAATGAAAGATAAGGGATCAATTTGAAACCTACCCCATACATAAAGGGCTATTTTGAGACTTTGGCCTTAAGATTATATGAACGTTGTTGCTCTTAGTCTCTAATTTTTTTTTTTTAGGGTTGTTAGTCCAAAAAATTCTTGACTCGTTATTATTGTACAACTTAGTCTTTGTAGGGACTAATTTGCAAGAAGTCGAAGTCATAAATTTTTAATGATTAAATCAAATATTTCAAAAATTTAAGAATTAAAATAACGACACTCATATAATTCAATGACTGGATTGATAATTTAGTCTAAAGATTAATGTCATTCTTGGAAATAGAAAAACTCAATATTGAAAACGGATCCTATACATCAGTGCAATTTTTTTTTTCCAATTTATGGGTATAAAGCATGTTATCAAGTCACTTCATCCTGAAACACTAAAATGAATCTGGATTCATACATATTACAGATCAATTTGGATCTTCTATAGTACTTTAGGAGTGTAATGTTGAAAGAGAAAGGAATGGAGTAGAAAGAGAAAATGTCAGTGATACCTACTTTCTCTCTCCAGTTATTCCTTTCTCTCTCAGCATTACACTTATAATGCACTATAAAGTATCTAAATTGATTGCAAATTCATCATCAACGGTCCCATATACAGTGTACGTGTGTAATTGTCTTTTCATGATTTTTTTTATTAACTAGTGTGTAAAATCTGTTATGAACAAAGATTTGAGTTTATGTTCCTACGAGCAGGTGGAGCAGTTAGTAATAGAGCAGAACATGTTGGATGTGTTTGCTATGATAGAAAACTACTGCAAGTTACTGAGAGAAAGAGCTGAAGTTCTTGAAAGGAACAAGTAAGTCAACTTTGGTACCAAAGAGAAAGATGATGGTTATGGATATGATTATGGAAAGATATGGTGTTTTATTAAATACCCCAATTGATTAATTTAGATAAAAAAATCAAATGTTTTTTTTTTAAGTAGGGATTGTCCTGAGGAGCTCAAGGAAGCAACATCAAGTCTTATTTTTGCATCCTCAAGATGTGGAGAATTTCCAGAGTTACAAAAGATTAGAGAGATTTTGACATCAAGATTTGGGAAGGAATTTGCTGCTCATGCTGTGGAGTTGCATCAGGATCATGGAGTCAACTCTAAGGTACTGATTATTTGGATATTTACAGAACATGTTTTAAGAAAGGCTAAAATACATTAATCCTCTTAAATTTTATTCACTATGCAAAAAAAAAATCTTTGAACTATGAAAAGTGACAAAAGACCTCAACTTTGGATTTTTTACGAAAGATTCTCTATATTAAAATTTTTATTAAAAAAATAATTTTTTTATAATTTTATGATCGTTATTTATTTTATATTGATCCAAAATTGAAGTTAAGTATAGTTATAATTAATAGTAACAAAAAATATTAAATTTCTTGATTTTTTTTCAATGAAAACTTTAATATTTGCACAAAATTAGAAGTAAAAAAAATTGCACAGTGACTAAATAACAGATGATTTTTTGTTCCAATTTGGATCCTCTATAGTGCACTATTGGTGAAGTGCAGAAAGAGAAAGGAACAAGTAGACACTTTCTCTCTCTAACCTATTCCTATCTCTCTCAGTACTATAACCCTAAAGTACTATAGAAGATCCAAATTGTTTTCTGTTCATTGAACAATTAAAATGATAATGATGTAATCACATTTGATGATCCTAAACCAGAATTACAGTATTATTCTTATAGCTGTCTTACTTTATTTTTTTTTTTACCCCCAGATGATACAAAAGCTTTCAGCTAAGAGGCCAGCCACGGAAATCAGACTGAAAGTGCTGAAGGATATTGCTAAAGAAATTGGAGTTACTTTACAATTGGAGCAGGACTCTAAGTGATAAATGTGGTAAGAAAGAACAAGTTTGTCTCAGAGAGAATTAAAACATTAGGTACAAAATTCAACTCTGACATTTATAAACTGAATTTCTCTGCTTAAATTGCAGAATCAATTGAAAAGATCGTCACTAGCAGGAAAAGCAGAGAAGCAACAAATCTAGTAGTGTCAATAATCCCAGGCAGGCATAGAGAAAACACCAAATAGTTTCTAAATATATAGCTAAGAATGAAAAATAACTAGAGAAGAAAAGGCTGTAATGAATAATGACCATGGTTTTGGTCTTCAAGAATTTGTAAAGAGAAAAACCATATCACAAGTGTTCACAGCTGAATCTCATTTAAACTACAACATCAGAGTACAGAGTTGGTTTCCAGTAAACACATGGAGGAAGATACACGAGTTCGAGCCAGCAAAGAGGTTCCGAATGAGTAAGCATGAAAACTAAACGACACAGACACAGAATGAACAAAGGAGTGAACATAGAACTCATCTTACCTTCCAATCTGACTATCTCCAAAACAGTTTCTGAAAATGTCTCAAGCCGATTGCATAGTGTCCAATTGAAGGAAAAGGAAAACCTGTGATGGAAAGTATAGGTGAACTAGATGATGACGTCAGAGAGGACCAGATGAGCACAAGGATGAGCAAGAAAAGTTTTGTAGATTATTCAGATTATGTCATTTTCTTATTGACTTCTTTACTCAAAATTTGTTGAACAACTTTCCACTGGAAAAAGAAACTGAAAACTCTGAGCAAGTCTTGAGTCTTAACTACTATATTTTCAAACTAGAATGAATCTATGCTGAAAATCATGAATTATGCATAATGACGGAAAATATTACTTGCTTCCCCCTAAATATCAGAATTAATATACAACAACAACTAAAACCTTTTCCCATTAGGTAAGGTCGGCTATATGGAATGGATCAACTGACGCCAACGCCCAAGGAATATAATTAATATAATTGAAATAAATTTATGGATGCAAAGAAATCTAAGGAACAGCCCAGGAATTTAATGGCAATGTTTAAAAAGCAATCTTATTAGTATATATGGTTTTCCACTATTCCTTGAATCAAAACACCAGCATAACAATTTATCTTCCATTAAACTCGAGGCTTGGCTCAAATTAGGAACATCATAACACTATAACCTTTCATTTGTCAGCAAATCAGACAGGTCACATACAGAGATCTATAAGTTATTATAGAAAACTTTACATATACATATTTCATCCCATTAATCAAAACTTCTCAATAAAATCAGGTTATTAGAAGAAAACTCATGATGCTTATTTTCTTGATAACTCATGGGACAGAAACTAAATTGAATAACTTACTCTAAAAAGTATTGCCTGTCTTCTGACAAGGCCGAAGAAGGTCTAACATGCTTTCTGTCTTCGTAAAGGCCTATTGTTTTAAAATATGTTAATCTGCTCCAGATGCTACATATTGTTTGAAAACAAAATAAAAATATTAAAACTCATATGACTAATGGTCCGCAATTTGTGATTTCAATTTCCGGAGTTATTTTTAAAGGAGGACATGTTATGAGATTAGTTATACCCAAAGGAAAATGGCGACACCACCAAACGCATGAATCAACTGGTTGGGAGTTGATCCAACTTAACCAAGGGTTTTGGGTTCAATACTTGAGAATGCAACTGCATTAAATACTTGATGGAAGAGATCTGCTGCCCTTGTGGTCCTACCTAGTTTGAATGGAATCAATCTATACCGTTAAAACAAATACGTGGGAGATACTCATGGTTCATACCAAAAAAAGAAAAAGAGACTTGTTAGTGTTCAATGCTCATACCAGAAATTATAGCCTAAACTCTTAATTAGATTCCCCTCCCCCATAGAAACAAGAAAACAAAAATAGAGACAATATCTCAAACTAATTCTTTGGAGGTGAAGCCACTGCAAGACTATCCTAAAGCACTAAAACAATACCATGGGGAAAACTTAGTTTGAGATTGGGCACTTGTCTGATATACAGAGAAAGAACAATATCATTGGAAAACTCTAAAACACAGTAATTATTCTTCTAAAAGAATTGGGCACTTGTCTGATATACAGAGAAAGAAAATAGCTCTACAGCAATGCAATACAACAGAAAAACCACGACTAAAGGAGGAAAACTTAGGTACAGTTTTCAAGTGTTTGATATGGGAATCAGCAATAAAAATGACACACGGAGATTTTTTTACAGCTCATGAACATATCATTGGTTCTTTTAGAAAAAACTCCCAACACATTTTTTTTCATTCAAAAACACAATAGCAAATATTAAAGTAAATGTACCTAAGTTTTTCATAAGGGAGCATACTATTAACACTTCATCTAAAAAGCATTTGAAATATCCTACATTTAAGATTACGCCAAGTTGCCACCACTCTGCTGCCACAAATTGATGATATCAGTGGCTTGATTGAGAAGAATAATCATCTGCTTTTGAGATATCCAAGGCTTGCTTTCAAGTAAGTCCTTGAGCTCTTCCCAAGCATCTTTCCTCGGCCAAAAGTAGTAAGAGCTCAGAGGAATGGTGCCGTGCCCCGGAATCATTTGATCAAGTGCAATACCAATGTTCTTCTCCATCCAAATGAATTTTAAGACAAGCCTTGGCTTGTCTGTTGGCTTCACAACCACTCCAAGCTTCTACAACATCAAAAAACCATCATGTCAATATCATCTTAAAAAGAAGCAAGAACGTTACCAGCAAATTCAAGCAACAGAGAAAAAAGCCAATTGTGCATTTTCTGTGTCGTGTCATGTTGATAGAAACGTAGTGCCATATCGATGTATATACATTAGCAGTTATTTGTTCAGGAAATGACTTCCATATTTAAAAACTAAAAGCATTACATAATTGTGCAATTTTGAACAAGAAATAGAAATGCAGAATAATAGAGCTGTGTAATCTGTATTATTAATCAATGAATGAATACAAACTAAGCTATTTATAGACTTATAGCTTAGTGTGAAATATAGAGGAATACAGACTAACTAACAAACTAACTCTGCACAATGACTGAATTAACAACTAACTGACTTTTACAATTTAACTACCAGCTAACTGTTTCATATCTCTACAAATTTCCCTGTCTCTTTCATATTTGACACAATGCATTCACAAATACAGAGATAGCTACAACATTCACTGGTACAATATTCTCTAAACAGAGACACATGCTTTGGCAAATACCCATAAAAAAAAACATTAAAAAAACAAAATTGTTTGAAGCTCCACTAACCTGGGTCACTGGAGGTGTTTCTTCAGAAAGGCTACCGACAGTTGTATCCTCGGCAACAGATTCTTCAGTAGCAGCAGCAGCCGAAACCAAAATTCTAGATTTCTGATATGTTCTTTTAGAAAGATACAGATTTGACGAGAAGGGCTTTGGGTTTATAAAGACGGAGGCTTTCGAGGGCGTAAACGAGGGGTTCGGGGATGAAAATGCAAGAGGCTTGAGAGGGACACGAGGGTTGGATTGAACCGCCAAAGATAACATTTTGGAATACGTATGCGAGAAAGAGAGAAAATAAGGGGTTATTGTTATTTCTCTACTTCTGCGATAGAAAACTGTGAGGCCAAGTGAAGATGAAGATGAAGAAGATAAGGCGAACTGGTTTTTATTTTGATCCTTATTTAGTAGCTGATGTAGGCATGTGTGCAACTGTGCAAGTGTTTTCTCCTTATTTTGGTCAAAATCTCGTTTTGATCCTTAATATTTATCTTAAATTTCTTTTTGGTCCCTAATATTTTTTTTCTATACCATTTTAGTCTTAAATGTTTCTTAACAATTTTTTTTGGGGTCTCTAACTACTGAATGTGGTCATATCTCTTTCGTTTAAAGTCTAATGCAACGAAATCAAAGCTATAGGTTATTCTTGATAAGTTTTTTCTTTGACCAGTTGGGTCATTAACAAACAAGGTAAAATCAAATATGTAAGTGGGTTAATCATTTCATGAAATTGGTCATACTTCTCTCATTTCAAGTTCGAATTTGACGAAATCGAGGTTACGAGTTACTCTTAACAAGTTCTTTCTCTATCTAGTTGGAACTATTGACAGATAAGGTCAAAAAATACTATGAAAGTTAGTATTAGTGTTTTGATCAAACCCACTTTCAGAGTTCTATTTTACCTCATTTATCAATGGTTCCAACTAGACATAGAAAGAACTCGTTAAGACTTAAGAGTAACTTCTGGTCAAAAAAAAAAAAAGACTTGAGAGTAACTTATAACTTCGGTGATGCTGCATTTCGACTTAAAACGAGAGAGATATTACCAACTTTGTTTATTTAACTGTGAAATGAGCAACCCACTTTTGATACTCGATTTGATCTTGTTTGTTGACGACTCCGGACTCCAATTGCATAGAGAAAGTACTCATAAAAAACAACTCAACTCTGAATTTATTGTATTTGAACATGAAATGAGAGAGATATGACTACATTAACTAGTTTGATATTAAAATTGAACAACTATGAAAATATGTAGGACAAATTTTAAACTTCTAAAAGATCTTGGGCCAAAATGAACTCTGAGGCAAAAACATACTACCAATTTGAGCATTCGACCTTAAAAGAATGTATCAAAGAAAAGCATTGCCAAATTCAATTTGGGCCAAAAACAATTCCCAAATTCAAAACTAAATTACTTGGTCGATTTTTCAAAGATAGATTTTGGATTGTCCTTTTTGGTCAAGTTCAAATTTTTCATGAATAGCTTCAGAGCTACAATGAGAGAAAATGCTCTGCAGTCCATCAGGTCACACAGATAAACTAAGAAGAGATTAACAAGAGATATTGTAACACTAATTAATAATGTGGTCAATCAAATTTGTCAAACTGAGTTCAGTATAATATTTGTACAAAACTGAAAGTTAAAATGGAAAGATTGGACTAAAATATATTGATTCAATAAATAAGGAACAAATGTAATTTAGTTCTAACAATAATCAGGGATTAAATTACCAAACATTTGCTATAAATACACTTCCCAAAATCCAATTTACAGAACCAAAATCTGGAATCCATGCCTTCATTTTATATCACCTGAATGTTCTTGATTCCTCACAAACTATTGACAACAAACAGAACTAAGCTTTTCTTCTAAAGTTCTAAGACCATGCCTCAATATGATATTTACCACGCTTCTCTAACGCCCTAAGCCACCTCACAGAAGCTTCCATTGAAAGCCCACTTTCTTTGGATACAATTTCCTCCAAAGCTATTGATACATCTGCAGGCATTTTGGTTGAGGAACCTGCTACATAAATAGCAGCCCCTTCGGCTAGCAGATTCCAGATTCTCTCACTTTGTTCGCGCATCTTATGCTGAACATAAACCTTCTGAGGCTGGTCTCTTGAGAAAGCAACATAAAAGCCTCCACCCGTTGCTTCTGAAAGCACCCCATCATCTTGTGAATGAGACAACCAGAAGTCCTGGTACAAAAAGTCGCCATCTTTGTTTCTACAACCAAAGAAGAAAACGATTGGTGCAGTTGAACAAGTTTTACTTTGTAGTGCTCTTTCCTCCACAAATCCATGGAAAGGAGCACAACCAGTCCCGGGTCCAATGAGTATCAAGGGGAGCGATGGTAACGGTGGAGGAAGAGAACCTTTGTGGACCCAACCTGCGATGTAATTGGCTAAAGAAAAGGAAGAGTTAAGCACATATGTATGTAAAAGAGATGGTTTCTTCACTAAAACACATTGGGCTAAAATGCAACAAAACCCCTCTGAACTTTAGTTGGAATGCAAAAAATCTACTAAACTTTTGATTTTGTACAAAAAACCACTTTTTGTTAACACTTTCATTTAAAAAAAAAATCATTTTTTCAAAATTTTATAATTATTGTGCATTTTACATTCATCAAAATTAAAATTAACTATTTTTGTAATTAATAGTTAAAATTTCTTATTTTTTTCAATGAAAATTTTAACAGAATGAGTTATTTGCACAAAATCAAAAGTTTAGGGAGTCTTTCATCACTTTTTAAAGTTCAAGGGTTTTTTATTTTTACACAGCGACTTAAATTCAGGGGTTTTATGCATTTTAGCCAATAAATTGTATAAAGTGGCTTTTTTGTGCTCCTACCATCTTGGGGATCTAGTGCAGCTAGCCATGTGGAGCATAGGCCTTTCCTCTTCCTTTTGTAAGGTGTTGTCCAAGACACCACATTCACAGTCAAGTGCACTTGATTGGGGTGGACAGATTGAGAAGAAGCTATGGAGAATGCTCTTGTTTTCAGTGGAGGAACTAACTGTACTAGCCACTCAAATGGCATTTGTACAGAAGGAAAATCCTCCAACACCTATTTTTTTTAAGAAGGAAAAGATCAATACTTATGCATATATATTAGTTCAAATATTGTGATTCAATGTAACAGATGAAACAAAGATGGAAATATTGAAATTATTTTTAAATGGAAGAGTGTTCCAAGTTATCTTCATTCCACAAGTTATTCTACCATATTTAAAAAATATAAAAAAAAAAAAAAAAAAAAAAAAANAAAAAAAAAAAAAAAAAAAAAAAAAAAAAATTATAAGCTCCAACAAAAATTCCAAGAAACGAGGATAAAAAACACCTCATCAAGGAGATGATGACACAGAAAAGAAAAAAGAAAAGAACACTTTTTTAACATTTACCAAAGCTAGTCAACAAAGAAACTCCCCTTTAAAAAGAGCATGATATCAAAACTGCGATATTTAGGCCAGTGGATCCCCTGCAGTGAGTAACTCACTGCAGGGCCGTGCAGTGTGACACATGGTGTCAAAACGCTGCGTTTTGATTTAAGTGAAACGCAGCGTTTTGACACCGCATGTGTCACACAGCACGCCCCTGCAGTGAGTTATCCAGATTCGATATTTAGATTTCGAAATTGGATTCTCAAGAAAGTTGTGTCTAATTAGGAGAGGTGAGAAAATCAAAATATGACTTACAAGAGACACCTTAAGAATCAAGAACCCAAACTCTCATATTCAGGGACAGAGAAAGACATATCGGCTCAAGGAGAAGAGCCTCAAGTTCATGAACTTCTCCTATTAGGGCGATTCCTAATTAGTAATTACAAAATGACGATTTCAAAAGAAATTATTCCCCTGAAAAGAACAAAACCTTCAAATAGGATAATCATGCAGCAAAGAACGTTGAAACAAATTTGGAGAAGTTTGAGAAAAAGGAGCATTATCTCCCTCGAGATTCTATAGAACCTGATATGAAGACTATCACCCACTCCAAAAGAAACAAAATTGGAAAGAGATATAATATTGAGAAACAAATTTAAAAGGGCTAGTACAATTAGACATGTACACAAAAGGCTAGCATCCCACTCATTCTGATCCAAACCATCCTCTGAACAAACTGAGGTTATCAAGATGTCTCAAGGAAAATGCCATAGCAGATTACCAGTCAGGGGAAAATTTGAAGACCAAGTTACCTAGGCCTTGATTCCCTTCTTCAAACTAAAATATACTCTCAATTGACAATATGATCACTGCTCTACTAAACCATACCCAACCAAAGAAAATCTCACAATCTTTTCTAATCTCTAGCTAACTGACACAGCTCTCAGAAATTCCTTTTTTTTTTTACACCAAATGAACATGAAACCATTCAACAAATCCGGAAGAAAAGCTCATATGAGAGCCAGATAAAAAATCATGAAATAAAACAATAGAGGAAAGACTTGTAAACAGAAATCATGTATGATATACAACTTATCAACTTACCTCAAGAACAGTTCTCCTCTCCTTCTGGTTGTATTGGTACAGGTCATCTCTTCCTTCAGGTGAAGCAAAATATTTGAGTTGTTCACTTTCATGTTCCGCCGTAGCAAAATAGCTCATAACCTTGAATATCAAATTATTGACAAGTAAATTTTTAATGTGGAAAGTTACATGTGAGTAAAAGTGCATGATTATGTGTACCGAGAAAAAAGAGCATGATTATAAAGACTTAGTCATGCAAAAGAGAAAAATATATATATATCTGTGTCAATATTCATGGTTCCTAGGTAATAAAATAAACAAAAAATAGTTATAAGAAAATAAAGAAAGGCTACACTCTTATTCTGAATGGTTGAGTTAGTTTTCTTTACTCTTTGTTGTTTTTCATAGGAGGATCTCTTGTCCTCTATTCTTGTAACTTATTGTATTTTCCCTTTTCCCATCTATATATTCTTTTTTCATCTAAAAAAAAGATGCTATAAAGGTAGTATTAACTAATCAAGGAAAGTAACACTGCTAATTTTCAAATGGAACCCATGGTGAAACCAACGTAATGTCTGGACACACGATGCCCATTTATTAAAAATAAATTATAAATTGGTAAGAGCTCCTATAAATCTTTGAATTTTCTATTCTTTTCATCACCTGTGTCATAGTGCACTCCAGGATAGTTGTGACACCAAGATGATGGGAAAATTGATCTAAATGACTAAATATTAGATAAGACAAGGTTATCTTGTACAAGATCAGAGGAAGTACTCTCTAATGCACTTGCCATGGAAAACCAGTATAAGCAGGAAGAAACTGTCTGCTCACTAACCTCTGACAAAATAAAATGGACATTAGAAACTCTTGAGACCACAATTCTTATACAAATAATCAAAACCCCTCACAGTTGAATTCATTTGACCTTCTCCAAATATTTTAGTGGGGACTGGGGAATGTAACTGTAATCTATCTCAATTCTCAAACAAGCACATACAAGCAAGGTCCACAAAACCAAGGTAAGAAAAATCCTTCCCCAGGCAAAGATGTAAACCAGGCCTGAAGAGCCATAAACAGAAGTTATTCACCACCACTGACCCCTAACTTGGATATCATATTAGAACAAAAATGAGTGTGAGAGAGAGAGAGAGAGAGAATAAACTATCAAAAGTTAAGAATCTTTAGAGTTCCATTTCAGTCCAACATTTATTTCAGGCCATTGCATTGACACGTCTAATACAAGGAGAAGAATTGCAAATAAAAAATAGAAAATGGAAAGACATAAAGAAAGGGAAATGTTAAATTATATAGCATGACGGTGGGAATGCTCTTTTAAATATACATCATAATAGATGGTAAAAAAAAACTGGATCTTGCCTCAAAGAAATACCGTCGAGGGGAAGCTGAAGCTACATCCATTGTCAATTCCACGAAATCTTTTAACTTAACAGGGATGACAGAGGCATGAGCACCGTGATTATCCAATTCTCTGGGACTAACCTAAAATTAAGGGGTTTGCTTATAAGAAATTATTCACACAATAACCATCAGGTGCATGCAATTAACTAAATTCTTATTTAGAAAGAAAAAATAATGAATTTGCTAGAAAATGCTGATAAACCAGAAGCCATGTAGAAAGTTAAACAAAACGGATTTAAACTACTAAGTGTTTTAATATTCACAGAAATAACAATGTGAAGTTAAAAATTTCAACTTTAATAAGAACATGAAAGCAGCTCTGTCAAGAAGTTTTGGAATTATAATTTTGTTTAATAGAATATTTTCATTTATTTATTCTGTCAATTAGTTTCCTGTTACAATTTAGTTTCCTACTTTGACTAGGAGTCTCTGTTTTATTTAAACCTATGTAATCAGAAGGTAGATTTACAATTTAATAATACAATCATAATTTTTCCTAAACTATTATCAACATGGTATCAAGGTCACGTTCACAGAATCACCAAACCAGTGGCAGAAACGCCATATAACATGTTTCTTTATTACCTATCACAACCACAAAAGTTCACTGTAGCTGAAAGATGATTACATGTATCTACTGACTAAGAATTTATTTTTTCTTTTATCGAGGTTTTATTTATGGAAATATTTGTATTAGTATTTAGTAGACAAGGGACAACTTAGTCTGAACTTAATGCCAAAGGACAAGAACCTCATATATAGAAGAATTACAACATACTTAAATATAATAAATAGAACTCACAGTGATGCATGCATTAGGATTTAATTTACAGCGTTGTATGAAAGCATCAACTGCAGCTGAATCTTGGCTAGGAAGGATTTCAAGGACATCACCAATGTCATATTCAATACCCTGAAGGAAATAATGAACACATATTTACTTCAAATGAAAAAGCTGAAAAGTCTTGGAGCTCTTTACCATATGAAATAAAATCTTGAAACAAAGTAATCTATCATATAAATGAAAAACACAGTACTAAAATAAATAAAAGTATGCATGTGACCCCACAAAAAAAAAAAAATCAAATTCCAGGTTATGCACATATACTACAAGTTTATGGTTATGGAAGACAATGACAGCTTACACGTGAAAGAAATTCAAATTCGAAGTGACGAACATCTTTTCCACAGTTTGATCGAGTCAAAGGAAGATTCTTTACCTGCACGATCAGATTTAGATATGTTGAAGAATGCAAGCAAACAATGGAATGAGTTGAATACATAAAGAGACTGAGAGACCCAAATCCCATATATCTATTAAAATCTATCACTAATATGGAACCACTAAACACATGATGGAACATACTTTCAATTAAAAAATGGCTTTTCCTTTTGACCAAACAATCACACTGACCAATTATTCAAACAACGAAACAATTGCATACCCATGCAGTTAAAGTGAACATGGCAGGCTAGGCAAGGGACCAGTGCCTCCCTGATGTCCAGGCAAGGAGATACATGGTATGTTTAGAGTGCTTTACACCATGATTTCCTATGTTCTAGAACAATTGCTTTGTTTATTTTATTATGACCATAGTACCATCTTTATTTGGTTATCATATATCTCAACTAGTTTTCTCGAAGCCTCTTGTTCATATCTCTCATCAAAAGGTGCTAATCGATAATGTCTATCAAGCATACTACCTGCTAACCTAAGTGAGCATTCAAATATCTGACTTTTTGTTGATTGTTATAGATTTATAATGATATTATTGTTCTCTTTTGTTCAATAAATTCCTTTTTTTCTATTCAAAGAAAAAATTGATGATACTTCTGATAGAAAATAAATCATATATGGTTATGAAGTCTTGATTACACCATTATTTGTGATTTAGACTATTCTTTGGTTAATTTTGAAAAAAAAAAAAATAAGACTACCAAGAGAAAGAAAATACATGGCAAGAGGAACATAGTCTCTAAAATGGAAGGGAAGTAGAAAAACAAAAACAAGAAGAGAGAAAACTCAGCAGAAGAGAAGTCTGAAGGTTTTATTCTATTTATTTATGTTTGAAGATAATTGTCCGTTAAAATTTGCTCCTCTGTTAATTAATATAAGAAAATGGCTGAAGTGACACCAAGTATCTCAGATAGCAGCTTAATGGTAGTGTAGCTTATGGTAATGTTTGTTTCATTCATGTTCTTCCAAAGTTAATAAGTGCAGGAAGTTACTGCAATATCAGGTCCAAAAACTACACTCATGCTGCTTAACAGGAAAGGCTCTCTCTCTCTCTCTCTCTCTGGAAAAATTCTAACTATAGTTTCATATCCAATACCATCTTGAGAAAGCAGTCGGGTCTACTTCTGTCAGGATAGGATGTCCCAGGGTGCATTGATCGAGCACTTCCAAATTGAATATCATTATATATTAAATCTGAAAAGAAAATCATTTTTATACCATGTCAAATATAAGGCGAACCAATGTTCTCCAATAAACTAAGGGTGCAAACAAGTTGTCAGAGAAATCAACCCATTACAGGTACAGCTCGAACACAGAGCATGAAATAAATAAATCAAGAACAGAACCTATTATTATGATATTTACTGCATGTTTTTATATGTTAATACAAAAAACAAGTGATAAAGGAAAAGCTTATATGACAAATAGCTTATGATATTTAGTGTCACTTAAACTATCATGCATTATTATATAAGGTATACCAATTACCTGCTGCAGTAGAAAGCTGTGACTCCACATGGTCAGTATTGTGATATGTGATTTTTACTTTTGGTTTATCAATCAATGTTGCATCTGGAATCATAACATCGGTACCATTGGGGAAGAATTTGGGTTTTATCTCACTTAAGACCCTCCATAAAGATGACATCCAAGGATCCAGAGCACCTTCAAAGCTGCATATAAGTATACCATCTAGTCAAATAAATAATTCTTTCACATTTAAACTTTTCATATTCCACAAGCACAAAGGAAACTGATTTAGCCAAATCAGACAAATATTTCTTGATTGACAACATATTGCATAATTACCCTGAACGGTGTTGATCATCTCCCAAGCCTCTTTCTAAAATAGCTGTTCCTCCAAGGTCCATTAATCTCTTGTCAAGCTTCTTTGCGACAAACTGCAATGATATACTGATTTTTATATTTTTCCCAAAAGAGAAAAACTAAATATAAGACATAACTACCAAGATGGAAAAAGATATTTTCATAAAACAAAGTCATTTTCATGATCAAGCGGTTCCCATTTTTCTCACATGAATTAGCATAACAATAAAGATATATTTTGTAGATTAACATTGCGACACTCTTAAGTATTGCTTTATTTTATCTTTATGCAAGGAATGAAACACAAGACCATGCCAACTAAAAGATGGAAGCATAAATTTTTTGTTCAGATAAGTATATAAACATCCTTACATTATATTTTTGATAGCTTGAATCACCCAAGCCAAATACAGCATAAGGAAGCCCATCCAGCCAATGCTTGCTTAGGTTTTTCTGCAGAAGATACCTCCAAAAGACCTGCATAATTAAAAGAAAATTCAGGAAACAATGAATTGAATGAATGAATAATTAATTCCTACCTCCACCTTACCACTTCCATGCCAACAAAACAATGAAAATATAAGTAAAAATATTAATTGACCTTCATGGAATCTGGTGTATCCCCCTGGCCTGTGGTAGAAACAACAAAAATCACAGCTTCCTCCTTGGATAATAAACTCTGTGAACAAAGTCATATTGTTTTTGGATTAAAAAAACCATATTAGAAAGAGAAACATATTGGGTAGAAGGATCAGTTATCATCCCAAAAAAAACTAGAAGTTAAAATAGAGAAAGTCTTAAACATGTAACAAAGCTTCCAATCCCTTCAAATAAATGGCAGACAAGCAAAACCTTTATATCCCATAAGATATCTAGACGCATGGAAACACCCCTAAAGAAGCAGGCATTACACTCCAGCTAAATGCACCAAAATATTGCAAAGAGAGCACGTTACTATAAAGCCTTGTGACACTTTCTCCATCCAGAACCATGGAAATAAATCAAGAGAAACTGCTATAAATTGCACCAAATCATTTATTCCGTAAGCGAATCACCACACAAGAACCAGGATCAAAATTAAATTTTCTTAATCAGTACCAGACATGCACATAACACAATAAATTTGGCAGGGCCAAGTCCTGCCTTAGCTCTGTGAATGTGCAACATGTCATTAGTGTTAATTAAAATAGACACCAAAACTATCAATAGACCAAAATCTTGTCTGAATTGGAAGAAAGATAGATGTGGTGGAGGAGAAGCTCAGTGAATCCTAGTCCATGAATTTCCCTAACAATAAGATCCATTATGAAGTAAAACTTTCAAGAATGGGTATTATTACCCTGAAAAGACCTGAGTTTCCACCTAGGAGATTTAGAAATGGATGAAGCAAGAAAGCATTCCCAAACTCAATTATCCGACCAAAGCCTGATATGAAACCCATCCATGGAAAGACATGATCTATTAGAGACACCTCAAGGAGATAATATTTTATGGTCTTGCATGAGTAGAAATAGCCTCTGGGTATTTTAGAAAATTATATTTATCTAAATCAATAATGTATTTAGAACTTCTCATACTAGCATAACCAAAATTGTCAAATCTGGTTTCAACCTTTAAGTGCTTGGTTACACATACACCCGTTACAAAAAATTAACACAAGATAGAGAAGTGTGAAAAAAACAAAGTGTATAATTGGCATATTTGAATAGGCTATTATTGCAAATAGTCTTTTTAGGGGAGTGACCAATGTAGACCCTCAAAAGGACAAGCAGGTTTTTCTTAGTTCCTTGGGTTGTTTTTTTATCTTTTGTTTGTTGGATAAACCTTCTGCTCTATTCTTTTAGCTTTTCATAATATTGTCTCTCCTCTTCAATAAATTCTTTTTCATCCAAAAATTGAAAACACATCTAACTTAACGAGTCTAGTTATCAAGGGGACAAAAGAGAAAAACAACCCTTACGATAAAGCTATTATTACATTGCTATTTTCCACCACTTGTTGCCCCTAGGACCTAGACTTTGTAGCTCCTACCAATTTGTTATAAACATGTGAAGCAGCACCAATATACCAAGCTTCCCTAGGCATTTACGAGAATGGCCATAACTATTCAGCACTTACCAAAAATCCTAGAGGAATCAATGACCAAGAATTAAATATTAAACACAATACAAAGAAAAAAAAAATAGTTCCAAAGGGACTCAAGAAAAGAACAGAGCTGGTCTAATAGCCCAAATAGCATGTACAAGAATGGCTGTAACTATTCAGCAATTATCAAATCCTAGAGGAATCAATTACCAAGAATTTATTATTCAACAAAATACAAAGAGAAAACAGTTCCAAAGGCTCCCAACAAAAAGAACATAGCTGCTCTATCTCTTTACATTAAGTATGAAAAAGGACTTCACAATTCCACAACTTAAGTATCAAATTAAATATCGCGAATATATTGAACTTTCAAAAGCATCATAATATGACATGAAAAGAAATACAATATTTTTAAAATTCAAGCATCAATAACTAATGATTTACATCTGAAAGCCAACCACGACTGAAGAATTCTTTTCATATCGTATACCCTATTTTATAAAGCTTTCAAATTTTGTCTTTCTAAAAATGAAATCACATTTGAAATTGCAACTCACAGGATGATACTCGTCCATTGAATGAAGCTGGACAGGGCAGCCTCTTCGTTCGGCTTCCCGACCAAGCCGCTCAGCTGCATCCAATGCATTGCCAGTCTGGGTACCATACAGAATCAACAGCTTGGGGTTTTGTTCCATGAATCGGAGCTGAACGAACTCAAGGACAAATGATTCAATTTCACGATCAAAAAGAGAATGAAACAGGTTTAGTTTAATACATAGAAAAAATAAATAAATGAGAGGTTTTAGATTGATGTGAGGATGAGAATGCGAATTCTAAAGAATGAATTGGTTGATAGGGATAGAAAAAGGGTCACCTTCAACTTCAAGTCTGATGATCAGCGTCGAGCGCTGCAGACGAAAATCAATTGGCGGCAGTCGCCCAAACACTCTCTAAGTTTTGGGTCTTGCATATAATACTCCTTAATTTTTAATTTGTAGAAATAGGATCCTTGAGCATTTAATTATGTGCAATTAGCACTCTTATATTAGAATTCTATTAAATTAATTTGTTAAGTGGCAACTAAGCAAGGGTATAATAGTCATTTTATTTAATAAAGGGTAAATTACATTTTATTTAATCTAAAATCCAGACTCAAACCCATATTTTCTAGCCCCACCACTGCTACTTCTGAGTATGCCCATTGGGATCCGCCACCATGTCCGGCGACACCCTCACCGCCGCAATATGGAGGGGGCTCTTCCCGGCGTGGTAATTGACGTCGGCGGCGCCGAGCTCGAGCAAAGCCTTGACGACCTCGCGGGTTAAAGAGGTGGCAAATGAATAACAAGTTAACCAGTTTTATTGTTTGTGTAGATGGAAAATGAAGGAAAGAGGTGGAAAATTAGATGGAAAATGGAATATGCCCTTCCTTTTCCTTATGCGTCGGTTAGAAAATATGGGTTTGAGTTTGGATTTTGGGTTTTTTAAATAAATGACTATTACACCCTTGCTTAGTTGCCACTTAACAAATTAATTTAATGGAATTCTAGCATAAGGGTGTTAATTGCACATAATTAAAAGTTTAAGGATTCTATATGCACAAATTAAAAATTCAGGGGTGTTATGTGCACCAAACCAAAATTCAGGGAGTGTCTATGCATTTTGGCCAAAAATAAATAATTAAATAAATAGGCAAAAGTATCATCATCATTCTCAAACTTTATATTGATTTTTAATTTCATTCTTAATATGTTTTCATCGGCAATTTTGTCTTCAAAATTTTAGATGTTGATTAATTTTATTTTTTATTCTAACTTTAACTAAATATTAATGAAATATTTATTTTTTTAGATTAACGACATTCTATATAACTAATGACATATAATATAAAATTAGTAAACATTGAAATTAACTCAGATTAAAAATCAATAAAATTTGTAATTAATTTATTAAAATAAATTAGTCAAAAACTAAAATTAACTAAAATATAAAACTTTAAAAACAAAATTGAGAGTAAAAAACATTGGGGATAAAACTAAAAATTAATGTAAAATTTGAAAAAACTTGTAATAATGAGCGAAAAAACTACTTTCATTGATGAAAAAGGAGCTTATATACACAACTACAAGAGGGACTAGAAAGAAAGAATACTGACAAAAGAGACCCAAAAAGAATATACACGGATCCTGATAAAACTAACTCTGCAAGAATGAAAGAATAATATCTATAACTAATGCCTAGCTATACAATATACATCAGCTGCTAACGTGTATAATTCAACATCCCCTCCTCAAGTTAGGATTGGGTGAAGAGCAACAAGGCCTAACTTGGACGTTAGCTGAGGAAACTTCATAGTATCTAGTGGCTTGGTAAAAATGTCTGCAAGTTGAGAGCTGGAAGCCACATAAGAGGGAATGATAAACCCAGGTTTGAACTGATCACGCACCAAATGACAATCGATATCGATGTGTTTGGTGCGTTCATGAAAAACTAGGTTTTCTACAATGTGTATAGCAGCCTGGTTATCACACCAGACTGTGATAGGTCGCGGTACATGAATAGAGAAGCACTGTAAGATGTAATCAACCCACTGCAACTCACAAACAGTGGTGGCAAGACTTATGTACTCAGCTTCAGCAAAGCTTCTGGACACGGTAGGCTGCTTCTTGGCTTTCCAAGATACCAAGGCATCTCCTAAGAATACACAGTACCCAGTTAATGATCTTCTAGTAGTAGGGCAAGCTGCCCAATCTGCATCACAGTAGGCAGAGAGCTTGAGTGAAGTAGAGGCAGGATAAAACAATCCTTTTGAAGGATTAGACTTCAAGAATCTGAGAACACGAACTGTTGCATCCCAATGAACTTGATGAGGCTCTTGAACATGCTGACTCAATTGTTGAGTAATGTCAGGGCGTATGAACCCAAGATAAAGAAGCTTGCCAACAAGACGCCTATATTGCTCAGCATCAGCATAAAGTGGCCCTTCAGCATTGGAGAACTTAGCACACTTGACCATAGGAATAATTTTTGTCTTAGCATTGGTCAAACCAGCTTCATCAAGCATGTCAAGACTGTACTTCCTCTGATTGATATAAATACCTTTGGAAGATCGTGCAATTTCAAGACCAAGAAAATATTTTGGTTCACCTAGATCCTTAATAGTGAACTGGTTGTGCAAAAAACCTTTCACCTATGTAATCTGATCAAGAGATGTGCTAGTGAGCAAAATGTCATCAACATACACAATTAGTGCAGTAAAAACATTCCCAGTTCTCATAGTAAATAGGCAATGATCAAACACTGACTGTATGAATCCAATCATATTTAATCTTTTTGTCAATTCCACATTCCACTATCTCGAGGCTTGCTTGAGACCGTAAAGGCTTCTTCTTAACTTGCATACCAAACCTGGAGTGGAGGTAGCATAATTAGGAGGAGGTGTCATATACACATCTTCTTGCAAATATCCATGAAGAAACGCGTTGTTAATGTCTAACTGATGAAGAGGCCAGCCATGTATGGAGGCTAAAGCAAGCAAGAGTCTTACTGTAACAGGTTTAGCAACAGGGGAAAAACTGTCAACATAGTCAACCCCTTCAACCTGATTGTATCCCTTAGCTACTAGGCGTGCCTTGTAGCGTTCTACATCACCATTAGGCTTTAATTTAACTTTGTACACCCATTTACAACCTATGGGTTTCTTGTTAGGTGGCAATGGAACCATTTCCCATGTATGGTTATTCTCCAAAGCTGTTAACTCAACCTACATAGCATTTTTCAATTCTTTAAATTTATGTGCTTCAGTGTAAGAGGAAGGTTCTTTGATACTGTGGACATTGGCTAGGAAAGCAATGTAGGTAGGTGAGAATGTAGGGGTTGGGTAAGTAGTAGCACAGGTAACATAGTGTGTAATCCAAATGGGAGGTTGATGAACTCTAGTACTTCTTCGAACAGGTTGAATTTCAGCATTACTGCTTCTACTTGGTGAGTTAGAGGCATTATTTTCTGACTGCAGGGGTGTATTCTGTATAGGTGTATTTGGTATGGACTATGAGGAATGAATGGGAGTAGTTTGTAATGTAGGTGATGTGCCAAACAAGTCAAGGTTAGGACTAGAATTATCCATAACTGGCAAAGGTAATACTGCATCTTCAGAATTTGTAATTTGCTTCATGGGAAACTTCTTCTCATAAAAATGAACATCTCTAGAAAGGAAAACTTTTTCAGTAGACAATTCATACAATTTGTAGCCCTTTGTACTGGGAACAAACCCAATAAAAATGCATTCTCTAGCTCTATCATCAAGCTTACCTTTTAAAGGGTTCACATTAGTAGCATAAGCACCCAAAAATCTTGAGGTTTGTGTAATCTGGTTCTGTTCCATGCAAAATAGCATATGATGTTTTCCAATTTAGGTTTGCAGCAGGTAAAAGATTAATTAAGTAAGTAGCCATGAGAATAGCATCACACCAAAATTTTTTAGGCAAACCAACATGGGAAAGTAAGGCTCTAGTTAATTGTAGCAACTGTCTATGCTTGCGTTCAACTACACCATTCTATTGTGGTGTATGGGTGCAGCTGCGATGATGAGCAATACCAAGTCTGGTAAATAGTGCAGCACAATTTTGGTTAACAAATTCGCTGCCATTATCAGATCTGACCACCTTAACTTGAGTATTAAAAATGTTCTTTGTAAAGTTGAAAAAAGTTTCCAACAATTTAACAACTTGTGTCTTAGATTGCATGAGATAAGTCCACACTCCCCTTGAAAAATCATCAACTATAGTAAGAATAAACCGAGCACCAAAAAGACTTGGTTCTTTATAAGGACCCCAAACATCCACATGTATTAATTCAAATATAGTCTTAGTGACAGAAGTACTAGAAGGAAAAACAATTCTAGTCTGCTTAGCAAAATGACAAGTCCTACAAGCATTATCCTCAAAAACATGAGGTACAAAATTCAAATGTTTTATCACATTATCCGAAGGATGTCCCATCCTTGCATGCCAAACATCAGTAGTCACCACTGCCATTGCCTTCTCTTGCTGCTTATCCAAACACAGCCCCTGAGAGCACTTAACATCCTCAGCCCTCAGTCGACAGAGATTCCTTTTAAGTCTCCCAATTCCTATAGTCTGATTACTCATGAGGTCCTGCAGGATGCAACCAATTTTGTGAAACAAAACTTGCACATGGAAATTACTACACATACTTGCCACTGACAGTAAGTTATATGAGAAACCATGTATGAACAGAACATTATGCAACACAAGGGTATCGGTTAAATGAACATCTCCAACTAGAGTAACCTGTTTCACTGACCCATCTGGCAGATAAATAACACTCCTACCAACTGGTGTATGTGTATTAGTCAATATACTTTCCTGACTACATATATGACTAGATGCACCAGAATCAACAATCCACACAATATCATGAACATCAGTCATAGTAATACTTGCAAAATCTGATGTGAAGTAGCTGGCATTGGTGGTCACTGGTGCTTCATCTAAAACCATAGTCTTTCCTTTAATGAACTTTTGTAACTCACGCTGGAAAATTTCAGCTATATAAGAGCTGTCATGATCCTGTGAACCAGATTCACACTCAACAGGTACAGAGGTGTTAGCAGCATTGGTATAAGCAACATTGTTTCTCTTATCTTTTGGATATTTTTCTCTATGCCAATCTGGATACCCATTCTTCTTAAAACAGGTTTCCTCAACATGACCCTGCTTGCCACAGTGAATACACTGCCTATCATCTTTCTTTGACACAGGGTCTTTTTGCTTAAAAGCATTTTTGTTAAAGCCAATCTTACTGTCAGATGCTTTGGCTAGCAAAGCACTTGCCTCTATAACTCCTGAGTTATTAACATGGACAATGTGTTGCTTCTCAACATGAGCAACCATTGAATAAGCTTTGTTAAAAGCAAGTAAGTTTTCTAACATCAGTATACTGCTAACAATAGCATCATAAGACTCATTAAGTCCCATTAACAATTGCATGACATCAAAAGCAGTGTAAATCTGCTCCAATCTGCGAGAAATGTCATAGGTACACTTCCCACAGGTGCACTTAGGACGAGGCTCCAAACAGTTGAGCTCATCCATGAGCTTCTTCAGTTTATTAGAGTACAGAGCAAGGGAATCATTACCTTGAGTGAGAGTAGCCATTTGCTTCTTCAAATTGAAGATCTGAGGTTTGTCACTCTCGCCAAACTTCTCTTTAAGGTCAACCCATAGTTGACGTGCAGACTTAGTATAGATGTAAGTCTCAGCTAGCTCCTTGCTCATGGAATTGATCATCCAGGAAACCACCATGGAATTGACATGATTCCAATGTGTATAGTGTTCTGATGCAGGATCCTCTGGCTGCTCACATGTACCATCAACAAAGCAGAACTTGTTTTTGGCGGTTAGAGCAATCTCCATGCTGCATTTCCACATCAAGTAATTGGTCAGAGTGAGAGAGTTTGAAATGAGCTGAAGTCCTGGGTTATCGGAGGGGTGTATGTAGTAAGGATCTTTAGGATAGCTATCATTAGTCACTTCTCTACGTGGTGTAGATGGTGATGAATCAGAAGTTGCAGATGCTGCAGTAGCCGCCATTTATGCAATAAGGGTTTACGGAAAATAGGTATTTAGCCAACCTGGCTCTAATACCATGAAAAAACTTGCAATAATGAGCAAAAAAGCTGCTTTCATTGATGAAAAAGGAGCTTATATACACAACTACAAGAGGGACTAGAAAGAAAGAATACAGACAAAAGAGACCCAACAAGAATATACACAGATCCCGATAAAACTAACTCTGCAAGAATGAAAGAATAATATCTATAACTAATGCCTAGCTGTACAATATACACACGCAGCAGTATGACCCATAGTGCAAAAACCCGGACAGGTCATCAAACCGGTGGAAGGCTCGGGTCACTGGTTCAATGGTTCAACCGCTGAGTCACTGGTTTAACCGGTTGAGCCAGTTTACTTAAAAAATACATTTTCAAATATATATATTCATTAAATACACATTAATATATTGCAATAATTTAAATATAAAGTAAATATTAAACACTTTAGTACCTTTGGAGCTATTTTGCAATTTTAACCATAACAAGTTTTGTAAAAATTACATATTGACCCCAAAATTTTTTTAAAGTTTTCATTTTAGTCCATCTATAATATGTATCCAGGGACTAATTTGTAATTTTTTGGAGTCAATATGTAATTTTGCAAACTTTGGCGGGTTAAACCGGTTCTTCGGTTCACCAGTCGGACCGCCGGTTGAACCGGTGACTCACCGGTTCAACTGCAATCCGGTATTTTTTTTTCGGCCCGGCCTGGGCTCCGGTTCACCGGTCGGACCGCCCCGTCCAGTCCGGTTTTTTGCACTATGGTATGACCATGTGAAGAATGTGCTGATGAGGATGATTGTGTCTAATGGAGCACACATCAGCTGCTAACGTGTATAATTCAACAAAATTAAAAAAAAATACTTTTGCCCAATAAAAAATCAAAACAACGAGAGAGGAGTGAGTGATGATGATGATTATCATTGATATGTACTTGTAGTATGGTAAAATTTTCAATTACGTCTTTTTAATTTTAAGAAATTGAGTTTTGTCGTCTTTAATTGTTAAATAACAATTGAAATTCTTTTGTCTTTTATTTGTTTCACACAAAAAAAAATAAAGGTGATGATTATAGTGGGTTTGCTCACATATATTTTAAAAGTGACTAAAGTGAAAGGGACTTGAAGTTTTCAGGACTAAACTGTAATTTAAAATGGACGGAGAACTAACGGTGGGAAGTTTTCAAAACATGTGACTAAAATTGAGACAAAAAAATATATAAAACTGATTTGGGACCTAAAGCAAAGTTACACTACCAAATTCACATTTTGACCATCTTTTTAAAATTATATATTAAAAATATAACAATTAATGTTTTTTTATCTTTTTATTATAATCAAAATAAATATTTATAATTAATTTTGACAATTTATTATATATCTAAATTTTAAAAATATAATTTGTATAAATTTTAGTACATACCAAACATACTAGTTATTAGTTTGCTATCAGACATGCAAATATTAAAAATTTTATAATTATAATAATTTTGAAATAAAAAAAATGATTTTCTTATATTTTACAATAAAATTTATTTTTTTATAATTTTTATTTTATTTTATTTTATTGTAAATTTTTTTAATTTAAAGTTGTGGGAAGTTACTTAATCATATCTACTTTCTTGTTCCCATTAATGCAATCAGCAATCACTATAATTTACATGTTTTTTTTTTTATAATTTTTAATTAAATTATTTTTGACCGACCAGAATGGTCCTCAAACATATATATTAGTATAGATAGATATATAATTTGTTTTTGTAATTAGTAATTTTCGTGATTAAATTAATGCTGTAGAGAGCTAAAACTAACTCATTTTAACACCTTTGAATCTTTGATAACAACAATATCCATCATGTCAATAAAACATGAAATACAATAATTTAAACATATTTCAAGATGAAATAAAACTGTAGAAAAACAAATTGTTTTTTTTTTTTAAAGAAAAGGTTCTAGTCTACTATATTTTCCTTCATGAAATTTTAACGAGATAAGTATTTCAAGAGTGTGATCCATCAAATGGAAAATACTGTAATTTAAACATGCAACGGACATAAAAAAAAAAAAAAAAAGATGGCCATATCCATAACAATAATTAAATTCCTTCTACAAGGCCTTAGGTTCTTCTCATGAGGATACTTTTAATTGTGAGAAGTAATGTCCCTATGACCCTATATAACCAAAATTTTATTAAATCCTGATGTTCTGAATACCTTGACTATAAAATTTAATGCAAATAGCAATTGATTGGGATGCTTATGAAGGCATTAACATAAATGACACATCTTAATAGT
Organism: Chamaecrista fasciculata; assembly: GCA_003254925.1. Classification (NCBI taxonomy): domain Eukaryota; kingdom Viridiplantae; phylum Streptophyta; class Magnoliopsida; order Fabales; family Fabaceae; genus Chamaecrista; species Chamaecrista fasciculata. The sequence goes on from QANZ01010197.1 coordinate 79,672, forward strand.
GTTTTAAACTAAAATACATTAACGCCATTACCCTGTGCAGGATTTTATCACTCATTACAAAAAAATCTTGTCTCTCAATGAACATACACTATAAGCCTTGTGGTATTAGGTTAAGACATTCTTACTTCGCACTATCTTCACTTTCTAAAGGACTGTCATCAACCTTCCCTTCTTTTTGGTCGGAAGCCTTGTTCTCACTTACTTTATTCTCCTCAGCATCTTCACATTTGTCAATCTGTTCATTCACTTCATTGTTATCAGATTCATAAGAATGTGAATCGGATACTACTTGTTTAGGTATATGCTCATTGTGCAGACTATCAGCCTCTGAGTCCTCTGCAACTGTGATTTCTGCTTCTTCATCGGCTTTGTGTTCACGAGATACCAGTTCATTACCCGGTATTGATTCTGCCTCTTCTGGAACCCCAGGAGTTTGCAGGACTTCCTGCTCTCTATCTCTATGCTCAATGTCATGTGTCTTGCTAGCAGCATCCATAGATTCAGTATCACATTGCTCTGTCGATAATTCATGAGATGATGAAGGCTGGCTCTGTGGAGACATCTCTACATCAGCAGTATTTGATATCACTTCCTCTATGATTTCCTCTGCAATGGTGATTTCTGCTTCTTCATCGGCTTTCTGATCACAAGATACCAGTTCATTACCCAGTATTGATTCTGGCTTTTCTGGAACCCCAGGAATTTGCTGTACTTCCTGCTCTCTATCTTTATGCTCAATATCATGTGTCTTGTTAGCAGCATCCGTAGATTGAGTATCACATTGCTCCGTCGATAATTCATGAGATGATGAAGGCTGGGTCTGTGGAGACATCTCTACATCAGCAGTATTTGATATCACTTCCTCAACGATTTCCTCTGGATTTTCATCACCGTTGAGGGTTTTGGATGAAGAATAATCTTGAAACTCGTCATCTCCAATAGCATCGTCCACATCCAGAGAATCCTCAATCAGTTTAGGAGGGTCTTTGGTAGTATCACATTGAGTATCACATTGCTCCCTCCATAATTCACGAGATGATGAAGGCTGGCCCTGTGGAGACATGTCTACATCAGCAGTATTTGATATCACTTCCTCTATGATTTCCTTTGCATTTTCATCACCGTTGAGGGTTTTGGATGAAGAATAATCTTGAAACTCGTCATCTCCAATAGCATCATCCACATCCAGAGAATCCTCAATCGGTTTAGGAGGGTCGTTGGTAGTATGATCTGTGTTCGATTCAAATCCAGCATCATTTGTAGATACAGGAAAAGACTGAAAAGCATCCCAATCGTCTTCACTAACATCATCATCTTCCACAATATTCTTGTCTGTCTGCAGTGTGGTAGGGGGTGCAGGTGGTTTCTCTACACTTCGTTCGGCTGGCTTTGGTATTTTTAGATCCAAAACTGGTACCTTTAATTCTGTAGAATTGTTATCATTCGTAACAGAAGCTCGGATTATCTCCTGTATGTATATGCATACAACATCAGTTAGTAATCAGCGTTGAATGGGAAATTCATTGTTTATTTATGTGAAGAAATTATATGAAATTTGACACTTCCTACTATATAATCTTCACTGTCTGTTTTTCAGATGACTTAATAGAGATTGTGGTAAGTTACTAAAGGTAAAGCCAACTGAACAAAATGAAGCTCAATGACCTATCCAAAGAATATATATACTGGTCAATGGATAGTACCTGAAGTTGCTGGCGATGGACTGGAGGCATTGATAGTAAAGCATCCTTGAAATGAACTGCTGATGAAGGAATTTGAGCAAGGCGAGCGACAAGCTTAATAGCTGTGCTTCTTAAATCTCTGACTTCCTGTCATTTGTTAGCATGAACAAAAGAATAAATAACAGAATTCAGAATTTAGTTCAGGATTAAGAACTTCAAGTTCGTATTACCTGAGAGATTCCATCTCCTGTTGACAAGAAGATCATAACAATGGCTTCCAGTAGTAGATTAGTATAACCTCTATGGAAATCCTTCCCTCTGGATAGGGTTTGTAACAGCACCATGAGACTCAGGCACTCACTAGCAACGGTGACAGATTCTCTAGTTACAGGATTCTGCATTTATTAGAAATGACACCCCTTAAGAATGATATTTGAAATGCAATTCTTGATGAGGAAATGACAGGGACAAATGAAAATATAAAATATAGCTAGTTATCAAGAATAAAAAGACAGTTGAAAGCCCTCCCACCCTGTGGGAAGGTGTGTCCAAAGAGAGAGAGAGAGAGAGAGAGAAGACAACAGATGCATATACTGCCTGTACCTTCAACATTTTGTGTATCAAGGTGAAAATATCAGTAATAAGTTCCCCAACAAGAAACATTAAGAAGCTGGAATCTTCCGTATTTGCACCTTTTTGGACCCTGACTTTTAGAACTTGTAAACCTATTATTTGAACCTGACAAGAAGAAACTTACATAAAGTTGTTTTCTCTTTCAGGGTAACAATCAGCTGATATTTCTACTTTATATTGATATATGTTGGTGACCCTATTGTGTGATCTACCTTTTATTATTTATTTTTAGTAATTGTAAATAGGCTTTATCATATTTATTATGTATTTTATTTTATTCCCTAAATTAGAATAGGAGCCTTGTATATATTAGTCTAATTAGCCTAATGAGAATATATCTGAGTATTCTAAAATTCACATGGTATCAGAGCCTGGTTGCCTTGAAGTGAGTTTTTTCCTCCTTCTGCAACCCTAGAGTTCCTGACCTTGAGGTTGAGTTTTTTCTCCCTCCCAACTTGCTGTCAAAAACCCTAGATTATCTTGAGGTTGAGTATTCTCCCTCCTTTGCCGTCACCACCACCCCATATCGACAGAGATCTGACCGACCGGTGTCCGACCTTTTTCCGGTCACCAGAAATCCCCACACGCGCCGCCACGCGCTGTCCGAACTTCTTGCACAGCCACTGTCGATCTGCAGATCTGCGGATTTCTGGGCCTCGTTTTGCCTCACCGCCCCCGGAATCGGCTTACCCACTGTCTCTCCGTCGTAACCCCGAATCCCGGCCGCCGTCCTCCGCTGCACGCGCCTCCACGCGCCGCTCGATCTTTTCTGGGCAGTTTGCGCTTTTTTCACGATTTGTGAAGATCTGGAGCTCCGTTTGCGTCACAGCCACCATCATCGGACAGACGACCATCTCGCCGACCAGAACCCAAAATCCGGCCGCCGTCTGACGCCGCACGCGCCGCCACGCGCCCACGCGCCGGCCACCGTTTTTGGAGGTCGTTTTTTCAGCGTTTTTTGGCCTTTTCTGGAGTTTTTTTGGCTGAATTCTTTTGTTTTCCTCACTTTTTCACTATGAGTGACTCTAAAGTGTTGAGAAATACTTCTCGGGATGTTGCACCTGGAGCCCCTCTCTCTTCGGATGAAATTCGACTTTTTCGGCGGCTATTAACCAAACTTGACTCTCCTATGGTTAGCTCTTCTAACTATATGCACTCAGGTATGGCTTTTAATGCCCATGTCCCCACTTGGATTGTTGATTCTGGTGCGAATAGACACATGACTGGGTCCTCTAAAGATCTATCTAATTATTCTCCATGCCCCAAAGGGGAGTTTGTTCGAATTGCCAATGGGTCTCAATCTCCTGTTTGCGGGACTGGTTCAGTTCATTGTACTCCTGACATTAATCTTTCCTCTGTCCTTCATGCACCTGAATTTCCTGTTAGTCTTTTGTCTGTTAGTTCCATTACAAAAGACCTAAATTGTAAAGTTGTTTTTTATCCTAATCATTGTGTCTTCCAGGATCTTCATACAGGGAGGAAGATTGGCAGTGGTAGATTGCATAATGGCTTGTACGTGATTGACACGGTTTGTAACTCAGGTCAAGCCCTTCTTGGAGTTAATAAGGATGTTCGTCAGGAGATTCTCCAGTGGCATAGACGGTTAGGGCATCCCTCATTTTTTGTGTTAAAGAAACTCTTTCCTAAACTGTTCACAAATCTCTCTGTTGAAACCCTATTTTGTGATGCCTGTGAGTTTGCCAAGCATACCAGAGTTTCTTATCCTTTGAGTAACCGTAAGAGTTCAATTCCTTTTATGACTATTCATTCTGATGTGTGGGGTCCTACAAAAACAGTTTCCTTGTCTGGTTGTCGGTGGTTTGTCACATTCATTGATTGTTGTACTCGCACTACTTGGGTTTATTTGTTAAAAAGTAAATCTGAGGTTGCTTCTTCCTTTAAATCTTTTCATAAAATGGTTTGCACTCAATTTAATACCCAGATAAAAATTCTGCGAACCGATAATGGGACTGAGTACGTGAATTCTGACCTAGATTCTTATTTGGAAAGTCATGGGGTTATTCATCAAACTAGTTGTCCATACACTAGTGCTCAAAATGGAGTGGCTGAAAGAAAAAACCGACACCTTCTTGAGGTAGCCAGGTCTCTTATGTTTTCCATGAACTTACCTAAACATTATTGGGGGGATGCCGTGTTAGCTGCAGCTTATCTTATTAACCGGATGCCTTTAAAACCACTCGACTTTAAATGTCCTCTTGAAGTTTTAATTGGTAATCGTAACTTTATTGTTCCTCCTAAGGTGTTTGGTTGTGTTTGTTTTGTCCCCACTAGGAATGTTGGTAAACTCGACCCTAGAGCCCTTAAATGTGTCTTTATAGGGTATTCTCCTACTCAGAAAGGGTACAAATGTTATCATCCTCCCTCTAGAAAGACCTTTGTCAGTATGGATGTCACTTTTCGTGAAACTGAACCCTACTTTGACTCAGCCTCATCACCTCTTCAGGGGGAGAGTAATGTAGAAGAGGTGGTCCTTGACTTGGGTGACATAAGGCAGACTGTTGTTCAGGGGGAAATTGATGAGCCTATTGTCCAGGGGGAGATTGATGAGCCTATTGTCCAGGGGGAGATTGATGGGCCTATTGTCCAGGGGGAGATTGATGTTCAGGGGCTGGAAAGGTTGAACAGACCAGATCTGAAGACTTACTCTAGGAGAAAGAGTGATGACAAACCTGAAGAAGCCATCATGCAATCTATTGAACCTGCTGAATCTTCTTCCACTGGTGAGGTATCCTCCTCTTCCCTTGATAATTCTCATTTGCCTATTGCTCACAGGAAAGAAGTTAGGTCTTGTACCAAACGTCCTTTGTATCCAATGTCTAACTTTGTTTCTTATGATTCCCTTTCCCCATCATATAGAGCTTTTGCCTTGTCTATTTCCTCTGTGTCTATTCCACAGAATTGGCAGGAAGCTGTCACAGATCCCAAGTGGAAGGAAGCGATGGTTGAAGAAATGAAAGCCTTGTCCAAGAATGAAACTTGGGAGTTGGTCTCTCCTCCACTTGACAAAAAATTGGTGGGTTGTAAATGGGTGTTCACTGTGAAACATAGGGCTGATGGTTCAATAGAACGCTTCAAAGCCAGATTGGTGGCCAAAGGATTCACACAAACTCATGGGGTGGATTATCATGAGACGTTTGCTCCAGTTGCAAAGATGAACTCCATTAGAGTTTTGTTATCTTGTGCAGCCAATTTAGATTGGGATTTACACCAATTTGATGTGAAGAATGCTTTTCTCCATGGAGACTTGGAAGAGGAAGTGTACATGGAAATTCCGCCTGGGTTTAATAATGAACAGAGTCAAGGGAAAGTGTGTAGGCTGAAGAAGGCTCTATATGGATTGAAACAATCTCCGAGAGCATGGTTTGACAAATTCAGCAATGCCATGATTTCTTTTGGTTATCAACAAAGTAATTCTGACCATACCCTTTTTATAAAGCGTAAAGAGGGGAAACTCACTCTTCTTATAGTCTATGTGGATGATATAGTTATGACTGGAGATGATAGAGAGGAGATGACTCGGTTGAAGAAGTTATTAGCTCAGGAGTTTGAAATCAAAGATCTTGGAAAGTTGCAATATTTCTTGGGAATTGAGGTTGCTCAATCAAAAAGAGGAATCTTTATTTCTCAGAGGAAGTATATTTTAGATCTCTTGAAGGAGACTGGTATGACTGGGTGTAAACCAGCTGAATCTCCCATTGAAAGTAATCACAAACTACAATTGGGGGTTGGAGAATCTGTTGATAAGGAGAGATATCAGAGGCTTGTTGGGAAGCTTATTTATCTTTCTCTCACCAGACCAGATATTGCTTATGCTGTCAGTTTGGTCAGCCAATTTATGCATGACCCGCGAGAATCCCATAGCCAGGCTGTTTTTCGCATCTTGCGATATTTAAAATCCAGCCCAGGGAAGGGATTACTTTTCTCCAAGCACGGTCACTTCCGGATAGAAGCCTTTACAGATGCTGATTGGGCTGGATCACTAGATGACAGAAGATCCACGTCCGGATATTGTACTCTTGTGGGAGGAAACTTAGTAACTTGGCGGAGTAAGAAGCAAAATGTGGTTGCTAGATCCAGTGCAGAAGCAGAATATAGGGCTATGGCACAGGGAGTTTGTGAAATTTTGTGGGTCCAGAAACTGTTAGCAGAGCTAGGCTTACTAGAAAGAGAAAAATTGTCCTTGTTTTGTGACAACAAGGCTGCTGTTAGTATAGCTCAAAATCCTGTTCAGCATGACCGAACGAAGCACATTGAGATTGACAGACACTTTATCAAAGAGAAGGTTACTAGTGACATCCTCAATTTGTGCTATGTGGCGTCAGAGAAGCAACTTGCCGATGTGTTTACTAAAGGCCTTAGTAAACAAATGTTTCACACACTAGTTTTCAAGTTGGGCATGTGTGACATCTTTGCACCAACTTGAGGGGGAGTGTTGGTGACCCTATTGTGTGATCTACCTTTTATTATTTATTTTTAGTAATTGTAAATAGGCTTTATCATATTTATTATGTATTTTATTTTATTCCCTAAATTAGAATAGGAGCCTTGTATATATTAGTCTAATTAGCCTAATGAGAATATATCTGAGTATTCTAAAATTCACAATATACCTGCATATTGGAATCAGTAAGTACGGTTTGAAGACATCTAATGCAAAATCTCACTATGCTAACATATGCTGAGTTCTTTTCTTTGCAGTATTCAAGGCATTCGATTTCTAGAGCCAGTTTAGCAATTGATATAATTTGCTCAAGAGAAAATGCCAGCTTAATTTGCAGTAGTTTTCTTTTGTTAAAACTTCTAATCTCCAGCAGATGTAATCCTTCAATGCAATCCTTAACTAAGGTAGCAACCACACTTAAACAAGTTCCAAACATTTCTTTTAGAGGGACAATGCTATCATCAAGCTTAGACTCATCTGCATCACAAAATGGAGAAAAGATATATTAATTGTCACCGCTTAATGAATTAAAGTGAGTCATCCCTTAAGATAACTTGACTCCAATTCAACCATCCCAAATGTTGAAGGACATAATTTGTTCTTTCCACACAAATTACAAGCATAAAATTGACACTGGGAACTATTTCTGAAACGTAAACTATTAGCATCTGCATGAAACTTTCGGATAAAAATGGGTCAGATCAGTTCCTATTAAAAACTCAGTTTCTCACCATTAACGACCCTTTTTAATAAAGGGCTTGTGCAGTTGAACACGTCAATTGCTTCTGACAAGCACAACTCGGTTGAAGTGTCCTTAATGCACCTGTAGCCACTTAAAATAAATCCCAGAACCACTGATTTTGATTGCTTTAGCATCTGAAGTAATGGTAAAAGATGATCCAATCAGCAACAAAAATAATTTGTGCTAATGAATACAGACCGAATACTAATTCAAGATGAAAAAAACAATTACAAACACTTTCACAATTATGAATATTAAAAAATAATAGGGCTTAGATGACCAATCAGTTATCCAGCAAAATAAATAACTGACAAACCTTGGTTTCAATATGGTGCATAACCATCTTTGTTGTGCTGCATAGTGTACGTATCACATTTTCCTCCCACTTTGGATGGTCCACTGACTGTGAGTCAGTACTAGACAACAGAAAAATAATAGCCACTAAGCGGAGCATATTAGATGTAAAAGTTGTCCATCAGACGATTGAAATTAAATTAAATTCTTAATTCATCATGTATTTAATATTACCTCTGAAACACTTTAGAAAGGTAATCAAAGCAAAGTTCCACCACTAAAAAAGAAAAGTTTTCACTATCAAAATATTCTTGTGGGCAGTTCTGCACAACCTGTGGCCAAAAAGAAAACGTTAACCTGAATTATTATGTGACCAAAAAACTTTGGTCTAAGCAGCAAATGAATTACTAGATTAACATGCCAGTCAGCAAATCATGTTTTACTCAGAGTTTTCCTATTTAAGTGTGGTTAGAGATAATTATAATCCACGGACCAATTAAAAACATAAGCTTTTGAGTTGAAGTAGGTCATTAACAAAGTTCTATCCTACAGCTACTTCATACAACGAACAGGAGATAAAGTAAAATGAAGAAATAAACCAGAATTGAGATTATACAAAATTGATCTAATACCTACCTGTGATAAAACGGATATTGCAAGACTATTCCATGAATTATCCTCATAAGTGGAATATGAAAGAATCTGCATCCATTAAACATAGCAAGAGAAGTGAGAATTCTCCTTTTTCTCAACAGAACAAAAAAAAAGAATTTATCCATAGGCAAATAAATTATCACGAGTACACAACTGTTGAGTTTTCAAATGTGCAATAACAGTATTAACGGAAGAGACACTGCAAAGCAATATTCAACCAGTACCACTGTATCATCAATTTATATGTTGTGCTCAGTAGTAAATATTCTCGTCAATCATATTTGCAAATTATTTCCAGTGAAACAATATATTTGTTTAGTTCACTTCAGCTCAAACACAGCCTTGGCTTAAAGAATTAATGAATTCATTAAACGAGGAACAACGTAATTTTATATCATCTAAGACAATATTTTATCATAGGACTAATAGCAAACATTGGAGCTTCTACAGAAATTATGTAATCTGGCATAAAATATAATGTGGCAGCTCAACTCCAATAGGATTCTTAGACACCTATGATTTTATTTACAAATTAGATCAAACAGACTCGAAAGGATCATCACCTGGAGCAGTTCTCTGCAGATATCCATGGTAAGAAATCCTGCTCTAGAAAATTTCTCGGTTGAGAGAAATTGAAAAACCAGTAACAGAATTTCATTCAACTTTAAGCCTGAGGGATTCCCTTCATTAGTTGGCAAGTCCAGACCATGATTAGCTTTAAAGGAAGCCAGCCTTATAACTTGTTTGCCAACAGTAGCATCTTTTCTCCGAAACAGACTGAGAAGAGAAAATCCCCACAGGAACAGGAAATCTTCCCGGTTCAATTCAACCATGCTATATTCAGACGAGGAACTACTATTTTGGATGTCTTCATTTGAGGCTTCGGGGCAATCATTCCCTTTCATATTTACAGGAACTGCATCAAGTGCAAGTGCTTGCAAAATTACAGGCCAGGATTCTTCTAAGCATGGCTGCAACTTTGAAGAAGCAATAGGAGAATGGAGTCCTTCAAGGAACAGATTCCACTGCAAAAAATGTCCAACTAGAATGAGAATGCAATCATATATTAGTAGTTTCATAGCATTCAGGGTTTCAGCTCAAAGATGAAAAGGTCTACTTCAGAAAATCCAGTAAGGCAGTCAGTTTCAAATTCATGCTTACCTTTCTCTTTGGATTCAAGTACAAACATATATAACTGTAGTCCTTCAACGTACGGATCCAATACTTCCCCAAAATACTGGAGCTCTTCTGGAACAACGGTAATAATGCCAGATATTCATCCGGAACTACTTTGTGCTTTCTAATTGATGCATATATATAACATTTGAGAGAAGCATGAGCAGCCAGAAGTCTTATTTTGATCTAAAAAATGAGTTTAAAACGGGAAAAAAAATCATATCAGAATATCTAAAATAAGATAAACAGAAAGAGGATATATTTAGCGGCCTTCATTTATTTTAAACAATGCATAAGAAATTGGAATCAACATACCTTGCTTGTAACCCACTCTGCAAAGGATGGATAATAAATGTCCTCAAAGTCATCCAGTGGGCGTGAAATTAATGAAAATAGGCGCTTGACCACGACTTGATCTCCACTGATTATTCCACTTGTCAGTATCTGAGATTTTCACTAATTAGAATGTGTAATATTATGAGTTAAATGTAAGTGCATGTTTGTGAAGTGTGGACCTTCCAAAACGACTTTTGGCTCAAGAAACAGTGAGCACAATTTGCTCAGAGCAGCCTGAATTACTTCTGCAACGCCAAAAGTTCTTTTCTTTTTTTTTTTTGGGGAAACTAATGAAAAATGAACCAGGCAAATGTAAGACCTTTGTAGCCAAGTGCAAGCCTGCCTCCAGTAAACTAGGACTAGAAGATGTGTCCAAGGTAGTACGAACTGCAGATACTAGCTGGGCCTGCATATAGTAGAGCTTTGACTAAATTAAGCAGTTCAAGAGTAATAATTAAGAACATAAAGATCAACGATAAGTCATTATGGAGCCTTTATAGGAATACATAAACATGTGCGACCTAAAACATTTACAGTAAGAGGAATGATTAGGCCGGAAAGAAAAGGGGTTTTAAAAGGCATCTGATCATGTACCTGATACTGTTCCAGTAGAATATGTCCAGGAAGTTCAGGGTCTGCTACTTTTTCAAACTGTTAATCCAAATTCACAAATAGCACATTAACAAGGTTACAAAAGCATTTGACCGGTTGGTATACAATGAGGAGAACAGAGTAAGATTAAACAGAAAACAACCGTGATAATTACATTCCTGCATGTTCTTTAAGGAATTGACGATGACTGAGCTTTTCAATTTCATTTTCTTTTCTAAATAAAACTAGTTAAGCTCTTTAACACTTGGTCCAACAGATAGTTTGTTTTGAAGACTATACATTGATCACACTGGTTCCAATTATACTAACAAGGCTTCGTGCAAGAATATCCACACTGCCAAAGAATCCATTTCTAGTTTACCTTAATTGAAGCTTACTTCTTATAGTTCTCCCATGGCATGTTTTATCTCTATGCTTTTGTATTGAATTGAGTGGTTACAATTTAAATCCTAAATAGATGGGACAAGTAGGTAGGCATCAGCTATAAAAACTATAATTTTCCAATTATATGTTAATTAAATACTACGTGTATTCCCTTTATAGTAACTTAGTAAGTAGTATTGATATAAGAATATTTAAGGTGGCACATGGAACAACAAAACGACAGTAGAAAAACTCCTGAAGGGAACATTTGGGTTGGAGATTATGAAAGGAAAAAGAAGGGAAGAGAATCATTATCTTCTCCTACATTGGGAAGTTGAAAAATTGAGGGGAAGATTATTATTCACAAATTCAAAATATCCCAAATTGAGATATTTTGGAGGAGATATTAATATACAAACAAGGGGAAGAAATATTGAGAGTTAACCTTCCCTTACACTCTCTTCCTTTCTCCTTCAATCTTTTCCCCTTCCCTTCCCTTCCTCTAAATTCCCAAACATACCTGAAAGGAACAACTCCCCTTAATTCTGAAATTGTTTCCTAAGACAGATATTTATCAGATGAGATGTTGAAATTAGTAGGTTATTAAATTCCTTGGATATTGGTAAACAACATTTTAGGTGTTCAGCAAAAGTTTTTTTTCATGAATTAACCATAATCTAAACATACAATGTCGACAATAGAAAAAGCTTGAATTTGACACATGCAAACTCACTTTAATTCAAGCTGTAAAGAGCTGGTCATGAATTACTAATCCATTTAACATATACTGGTTAATGTCCATATGGAGGCAATCGGGAATGCAAAAATGCTAATTAGCTTATAAGGGTTTCAAGAGAAGTCTTCGCATCATAAAAAGAAAAAGGGGAGGGGCAGAGTGATAGAGAAGCCAGGTGGACAAAATGCACAGTAACATGATTTACAGAAAAATATTACCTTGTCCACAATGGTGCCAAGGAGACTCACACCAACAGGCTGCATGTTCTCAAATTGAATAGTACTTATCTGAAATGGGAGAAACCAGGGAGATGGAAAAACTCATTTAAATCTATCTGACACTCAAAAGTCAAAACTGTACATAACAAAATATTCGTGGCTATATTTTGATAACTGAGAAACAAGCACCTGATAAGCAAGTGATATTAACTCTTGTAAGTGGAGAACGAGCCAATCACCAGGGACCTGACAATTTACATGCTTCCTTGCCAAAAGAAGGTCAAAATGTGCAGGGTTTCTTCCTACAGCATCTGGTAGATGGCTCAAACACCTGCAACATAGTTAATTACTTAATCTCAAAACACAGTACAACTAGGTAATTGTCTCTGTCTGCCTAACCTATAAGTGTAAGGGATTAACAAAATCAAAATCCAGTCACATACAAGTTTAGTCAAGTGGAAATCAGAGTGCAAAATGCACATCAGCGGGCCTTCCAAGGCATATAAAATGAAATATATCCATTTAGAAAACACAGATTTTCAAACAAAATGAAAAAATTTCTTCATATCTTGTACAACTTTCAAAGTAACAGATTGACACAACTTCAAGCAAATCCTTCTTAAGGTTCCTTCACACAGGTAATTTCTTCATATCCTTTTACATCCTTCCTTGTAGGAAGTCTTAACATGCAGGAAAAAGGCATGAACAAATAAACCCACAAGACCAGCAGCATCCTGGGTCCTAGAATAAATAAACCCAAAAGCATACTAATGGTTATTCCCGATCATAGTAGCTGACTTCGCATAAAAGGCTCATATTCCTTGAGTACAAGTCCTATATAAACTACTCAAATAAAAAAAAAAATATATATATATATATATATAGTAGCCAAATTTCAAAACTAGAAACATGAAAGGACTAGATTTTGATTCAGAAACATGAACTGAAATTTTTCTAATTACGATAAACAGAAGAGTAAACTTTCAAAATCCACCATAAAAGATATGGAATAATTACAGACACCAGTTTTCTCTTTCTCAGAAAATACACACATGTACTTTCCACAAAAGGAAAAAGCATGCTGTTATACACTTTAATTTACTATATACCATTGTTGTATGCTTTTAAATCCTTCTTTTGCTAATAAAATTAAATTGTTCAGATGTAGTATCTCATTTATTCTTTTCCTTGCTGTTTCAAGATTCAAAAAGTCAACTTCATCGCATAATCATTTATTGCATAAGCATATTTCAACATCTATTCTTTAACAGTAAGTTAATAAGTTAATGGAAAGGGTAAATGTTAAAATATCAAAATATAAGAAAAGAAACTTAAAGTAAGTTAACTGAAACTGTATATATTAATCAATACATACTCTGCAGCAAAGAGTCTCGTCCGGTATCTGAGGTGCTTCTCTCTATTAGGAGCTCCAATAGAAGCTTCAAATTTGTAAGCCTGGGTGCTGTTGGAGCTAGAAACCATATTATCATCATCCCCAAAGTTCAAACTTGTGTCACCATCTGAGTTGTCATTGCCTGTCTTACTGTTATTTTCAATGTTCTTCATTGATGTTGCAAGGACCTGTGAAATCCCATTGAATTAGCATTAAGATTTCAATATAAAATATTTCTTTTCCCTCACTTGTAAATTTCAAAACAGTTTCTCTGCACTTTCTATTATTTAAAGGGGTTAGAAAAACTGCATAGTGACATCCATGATAGGAAGTTCAGAGCAGTTCATAATATTTGGTACAACAGCCATGGTCTTTCCATCTTGTGCACTGAACCATGACATTACCATCATCAAGCATTATAATCCAGTTCCAACACCTTTCTGAAGTAGCACCGACTACAAGATAACTTTATAGTAGAGGAATAAAAGAATACTGTTACTCCGGAGGAATAAGACAACAACATTATTAGAAAGGAATGAGGGAATAGTGAAAATGGCAGAGGAAAGGAGTGCATAATGCCCTAACTTTGTATATATATGAACTAAGAGAAGATTACAAAAAAGACAATCCTCTCCCAAAGACGAGATGAAAGCAACTGCTGACGGACATTCTATCCTAACCAAAAACACCATAAACCAGTAAATATTGAACAATGTCAAAAGAGCCCCAATATCAGCTTGACAAACTCATCATATCGTACAATTAAGATCTGATTCCTCTAATGCACTTATTTAAGAAAGAAAAGACATGTTTATATTATTAGTCCACAAATAGAAAACAGGATTGAATCTGGCAAAAAAAAAAAGGATTGAATATTTACATAGAAATGTCTTTCCTGTTCCTGATCTTCTCTTCCAATAATTCAAAAATAAAAAATTTCAAAACTTACATGATGCATATAAGAATTTGTCAAAGAGACCAGATAATATAATAAGAATCAAATATACCACATTGCTGTTGAACTACTTCACCAAAAGACACCAGTCTCATGCACTCTTGGATTACAGATTTAGACATTGTACACCACATAGGAGAGAATCTCACATATCATAGGAGACCAAGCTTACCACTTTGCGAAATATTGATATCCAATGAGATGGAGAGGAAGGGCATGATGCATAGAGTAGTCGCATTATTGTTGTTTGGATTAAGTTGCCAATTCTGCAAAAATTAAAGGAGAAAGAGAAAGATAACATAAAAGCCATGTATCAACAACTATGGTTGGCCATAGCCAATTTTGATATGGTAATAACTAATAAAGAACTAACGCCTAGACAGAAAGTAAAATGTCAAAATCTACCTCAAGCTATTAACAAAATCAGCAAAGAGAAATTAGAAAAAATGATGTTACATATAAATCATAATGATTCCGTATCCTCAAGAAAATTTTCTACACTGCCCACCTCTTTTCCACCATAGATTGCATTTTTGGCTATTTTTGTTGCGTAAAGGTACATTGACTTAACAAAAAGGAAACAAGATCAGAAGACATAAACGTTTTATTTTTTTTTTGTGGCCTTGTTTTCCAAAGATTAGTCCAAGAGGATATATTATTCTCAACCTCCGTATTCCTTTATACTCTCTTCTCTAATAAAATATTTTATTCAAAAGAAAGTGACAAATGAAATAACAGGCACTTTTCTAAAGAATCCCATGAAAATAATAAAAAATAAAAGGACAAGAATCAACAACTTTGTTTTACATACTCAGAGTCAGTTTCTTCATCCAGCATAAAGAATAAGTTATCTTCAATATGCTCCACTATAACAGAATCCTGTAAAGGTTAACACCACTATGCATGAAAATTTGTATATGCTAATCTTTCTAAAATAGAAGTCTTTATAAGATAAGTAACATACTGGATCTTTCTCAATGAGATGCCTTAGAGTAGAGACAGCAAGATGTCGTAATGTTGGCTGCATCAAGACAACACGTGAAATCAAAACACTATAAGGTTTGAAGAAAGTGAATACAACATATTAAAGAAAAGTATAATATCAATAATTAAAACCTGTCTTGATGACAAAGTAGAAAGAAGAGTTTGCACATGGGAGTGCACTGAAACAGCTTGTGGGGCAAAAATAACAAGTTGCTGTGTGAAGCGTGCACTCCTGAAAGAGAAGAAAAACCTCCAATAATCATCAATAAACGACAATGCAACTAGTTTTTTTAAAAAAAAAAAACACAACAATCTGAGAGCCAAAGACTAGATCTTCATGTGATATATATATATATATATAAGAAAAGATAGAATTTAACATACTCAAGCATTGTAGCAGTTTCTTGCCGGCAGCTTATCTCAGCAACAACAGACTGGAAAGAGAAAACATATGAAGAATATGTGGAATTCTAATCAAATAAAAGGAAGATAAGTTCACAAGACTAATATAACTTGTAAATTTGAATCTAATAGGGTCTTGGGTAGTATAAGATGCATAAGTCCAACATTGAGTAGTAGGGAATGCTCAATGAAGTACTTAACTGACTTGGTTCTCCCTATCGACAGAGCGCTTTTGAGGAGGGTTCCCCAAGGTCACTTGGGTCTCATCAAAGTCCTAATAGGCTAACAGACTACACAAATTTATCTATTGCAAAACGAAGGGGAACATGTAAAAGTGCAACACCTTGCAGCGAGAGAAAAAGTTGCTGCCTGGCACAAGTTCAGGACCAAGAACAGCTACAATAGCATTTATAAGGCGGGCAACTCCTTGCTGAATGTCAACTATTCCACTCTCATCATATAAAAGAATGTCCATAGCAAGGCCGAGGGTTGCCTGGGAAGACAATTAGAAACAGCAACTTTAGTGAAAAGAAAATATCAAACCGCTTCAAAGACAAATAAAATCAACGAGCTTGATTTTTTCTCCTTTTTTATTTTTTGCCGAAAAAGATTATGTAGACGTTGACATGAAGACATCCACAGTTCATTTTTGACACACCTCACTTCGGCAATGCATGATAAATAAGCTGTCTAGACATTTGGACATCAAAGTTTCTGAGAAATGTCTATAGCTATGTGTGATGTAAAAGAGTTCTTATTGAGCATATTCAAAATTGTTATACTACCTGAGGAAATTGAAAAGGGCAACAAAGGACACTAATCAAATAATTGACATCTCACTGCATGGGATTTCTCTGACACTATGATTTTTACATGAAAGAACAGCTCATGTTGCAACTAGTCTGTCAAACAGACTATCAGTTCTATTTATTTGACATACAAGTAAAAATATATTGATTATAAGATGCTGCATCTGAAATTAAATACCTGGACTTGAGAAACATAGGACAAGCCAGCAGCTTCAATAGTCAAAAGAAGTCCATGCATAGACCAGATCTGTAGATTAGCAACTGAACTTTTAGCCAGTGAGGAGATAGAGCTCACTGTTGCAGGCACTAGCGTTGACAATGCAATCCCTCCTGCACTGCAGTTGAGATATATAAGATGAAAAATGTTATGAAATTTTGGGAAGATAAAGAGATAGACTTAAGATAGAGTTCTTGCTGTACAAAGATATAAATTTATTCCCTAGCCACAAGATAAGAAAGTGTCTAGATGTGCTGAGCCCAATATCTAAGCTTCAATAGCATATGCACAAGAACTGTACAGTAAAGAAGGCCCAACCAATATCTACGCATTAGTCACCCAGTGACTATATAAACCACTTTATATTTGAAAATATGATTCATACTTGCTTCATCTTGAAATAACATTGGTTTTTGCAGTCCAATGATTCAAACTGTTTCTCATTGGCTGTACAAACTTCCAATTTCTCACTATTTGTATACCCACGAACCACATTACCAAGCAATTTCATCATAATTATTGGTAATTAAGTAACAACTCATGGCTCTTTTATCAAAATCATAACAATTTTCTCAATCTCAAATTTTGCATTACTTTCAAATAAAATAAAATAGTAACCACAAGAAGAGTTTTGATTATTTAACATAATTTTTTAACAAGAAAATCATCTGTGTCTAATATAGCACATTTTGATGTATGAACTGATAAAGCATTGCAAAGTTTCTACAGAACAATATCAATGTCATCTGTTTGACCACAATTAAAAATTTATTATGAGAATATTTACCATTGGTTGTGAGCTCACCACTGGGGTAATTAGTGAGACCTAGATTCAAATGATTGGAGTATACTCTTTGGAACAATTATACTAGACTAAAACAACATTTTGGTCCCTCACATATTCACTTTTTCTCAAATTGGTCCCTCTAAGATTTCTCTTCTCAATTTAATCTTTCACAATTTTTTTTCGTTATGAATATCAGTCCATCCATAAAATTTTTAACAAAATTAATGGTGTGACATCGTTAATTAAAGATGTAACATTGTTAGTTGATGACATAGAATGTTAATTACCAAATAAATATTCATTTTGCTATCAATGTAAGCCATTATAAGTTATTTTCTATTTTTTAAAATTTTTATATAAAATCTATAATTTTTTCACAAATTCATTTTATTAATAAAAAAAATTGTTTATATGCCCATTAAAATATTATGTCATAAACAAATTATGACATATCATCAATTAATGACAATATGTTACCAATTTAACTAAAAATTGGATAAAGGGCTGACAATAACAAAAATTTGTGAACACATGCACGTACACACTATAATATAGACACATGAATAAATAGACGGATAGTTACTCACATATATTGACACACACATGCAACAAATAAAATAAAATTACAAATACTAAATTAATCAAAGTCATATGGTCATAAATAGTTACGAAGACCATACATCATTCAAATACTTTAGACCCAACCCATACCCACCTATAACTGAAATAAGATTTCCAAGAAATAATGCTTGGAGAATAAAGATTTCACAAACTCTCATATCTTGAATAGAATAACAAACAAATTAAACTAGATTCAAAAAAAATAGAAGCTCTTCACTTTTGCTATGATTCTCTTTTTTTCGGATAAATAAATAACTTTGTAAAGTGAGAACAAAAAAATGGAAATTCAATTGATTTTTAAACTTGAATCATAAATTTCAAACTTGATCTATGATTCAAACGTTTTGAAAAAATGGAAATTCCAAGAATGATTTGGGATAAGGAGCATTTCCAACCCTACTTTCTTCCGAAACTCTTAATTTTGAGCTCTCAGTCACCCAATTTCAAAGGAACTTGGGAGACATTTATTGCAAGAGTGCAGAACTCTTGGATGGCAACCAATGACTTCTTATTTTGTAGGTGAGAAAAGCATACAAAAGTACAAACAAACATATTTCTAACTATTTAACACCTACCAGGTATCTGAAAGTACAGGAAGATACCTTAGGGGACAGTAGAAAAAACAAAGTTAAATAAAATAAGAAACTGATCATATAAACATCCAAACCATCAAGTGGAACTTCAATAAATAACCTGTGATGAATGCAACCAAGTGCAAAAGCAATTGATCCAGCATAGTTGGAATCGGTTGCTCCATTTAGGTCTCCAAGTAGTGATCTAGTCTGTTTGTCATCATAAGTGGTGAAAAAGACAACAATCATAAACCAAACATATCACCAACTAACCTTCTTTTCAATAAATAAAGATAAAGAAAGTTCCCACAAAATACCAGAAGTATAACATGAGAATATTGGAAAACTTACCATTCTTGCAGTGAAAATATCATTTCCAAGTCGAGCTAGGTAACCAAGACCTTCTGCCGATGCCCGACGTTGTGATGCACAAATGTCTCCCTCTACCAAGATACTCTTAAATTGGAATTTGGAAAACATAAGCAGATACAATTTAAAATGCAACAAAAGACAACCAAATTGATAATCCACATTAACAATCATTTTAACTGACACAGGATAAATTGATCAAAGCTTTTCTACCTGAAGAATAGATTGTGCTAATCCCAGAATCTCTAGTCCTAATGTTGGCCTTGAAGAAAGCAAAGCCTAGGAAAACAAAATCATTACATCAGGTTATGTTTAAACAAGATACTTAGATACTGTCAACAGATTAATCAAAAGCACCTTAAAGCCTGCAAGTAACCCCACACAAATATTGGTAAGACTTGCGGCATGCCAGTGTTGTTTTTTCCCTGCTTTCAGACACTGATCAATATTTCCCAGAAGGGAGAGCATACCAGCACTATCCTGAGATAGAAAATTCAACATACCGTCAGTGAAAAAACCAATTGTTTCCTAAATTCTTCTATAATAGCAGAGACTAGCTACCTGAGAAGCAAACATGGTACCAAAGAAGAGAAGCATCTGGTTCACCAAAGTCTTGCTTATTGTCTCCGGCTTCAAGGTTAAAATTAAGTAAGAAAAACTCCACCCAAAAAGAATAAAGTACTAAATAAAAATTAACAGAGAAAAGGCACGCAGAAATAAGATAAATAAACAAATCTCCAATGATTTTCAGCAGTAAAAAGAAGTTTTAGCTTATGATGTTCCAAGTTAGAAGTTGTCTACTGCAAAGAATAAAAATATGCAAGAGAATAATTTGGATCCAAAGCATTTTGTCAGAAATTGAATCGATTTAACTTACCTAAAGCCTTGTACAGAGACAGAGACTTGATAAAAGACAAGACATTATACTACAATAACTATATAGATATTACAGAACTACATACAGCTACAATCCGCACTACACATTATCTTCATATGAACGCTATTAAGTAACAATTACAGTTCAAATTTGTCCTTGACAAACTCATTTAGAGATGCGAACTCCATCTACGACTAAGTATTCTGTTTGAATACTTGTATGGAAGATCAAAAAGCCCATACCCTATATATACCCAGAGAATTTATCCCTTGGGTCTAAGTATTAATTTAGCCACCAGCTGAAGTTCGAGTCCGAGTTTAGTGAGCAAGGTACCTACCTCATATCCAGACCAACATAGTATATATTTTCTACATATCCATTTAAAAAAAGTAAAAAACAATAAGACAAAAGACCTTAAATATAATATTGCATCAGTATTTTAAAAGGTTGATCTAAGACTAAAATGAGAGGCTTTAAAATGGGTTAATTATGATTTTAAAAATTTACTCATTTTAAAAATATTCCAGGTTCGTGTCTGGCTTCAGGTCTGAGGACTTAAAACTGTCTCTAAATTTAACAAATAATGAAATGACAACTTTTAAGTTTATTGACTTTAAAAAATGTTTGAAAATAGATAAATACTAACAATAAAGGACATCTTTAGAATAAATAAGTTTATTGTTTTTTATTAAATAAATGACATTGAGATAAAGTTTTTAAAAGATAAATGGGTTTAGTTGTAGGTTATCTTTTGAATTTCAAAGAGTGGAAGAGCACTTTTTTATTATGAAATGAAGGCCTGTACAATTGAGTTATTTCTATGGTACCCTAAAAGATAAATTTGTCTTTTAATTAATGCAATGAACTTTAATAATGTAGCATAAAAGTCAAACAGAAAACACACACCACCGAGAACTTTATTTTTCTCAGCGTCTCATAGAATAATCTTTCTGTCAGCTTTCCAGTTTCAAGCACCATTAAAGACTTCCTAATTAAAATAAAAATATTCCAAAAATTACTTCATAATCAATTCAAGGAGAGCGAGCGCACAGACTGCATACAACAATCACAGAATTATTAAAAGGATCAAGAACCATAAAATTAGCTTTTAAAAGTAAAATTAACCTAAGTTAAGGAAAATAGTACCAGAGGAAAGCTAGAATGTTCATTCTCCCAAACAGAGGGCAGAAGGCCATCTTTTCCACCTTGAAAAGCCCGTAGTTCATCTTCGAACCAATCCCTTCATATACATAATTTAAGAACAAGAAAGTCGGTTAGAACCAGAGAAGGGAGTGGAGGGGCTTGGGAAGAGAAACTAAGTCAGTTACCTATTAAAGACTGATGTATAAATCGACCAACCCCACCTGAGGTTAAGTGAAATCAAAGGGATCTCTCGTCTTGTTTCTAAAACAACAAAGGCATCCCTTAATTTGAAATTTCAGTACAACATTAGCCTCCCCAATTTTAGTTGTCCTTTATCAAAAGAAATTTAACAATATCACCACATTTTATTCTCATAATTCCACCCTAATTATATTCGATGATAGATGCGTATCTATCGCCATTGCACAAGTCCAACAGATTTCACACACTGAATTAAATATGCAAACCTTGGTGCAGAAGCACTGGACAAGGACAATATTGAGAAATCCAGTAAGGGAAGATCCCGATTACCATCAGTGTGGTTGCCTTGACGGTGACCAAGGAGACACCCAAAGACAATTGTTGGTCGTAATGAACTTGTGATATAAGACATGTAAAGTACAGGATACCATGCAGTTGAAAGTTGTTTGATTCAAAAGAATGAAAGAGACAATAGTACCAAAAATCTTCCAACGTTTGTTGATATGCTTTCTCTTGGTGGTTGCTC
The DNA here is from genome assembly GCA_003254925.1 of Chamaecrista fasciculata. Classification (NCBI taxonomy): domain Eukaryota; kingdom Viridiplantae; phylum Streptophyta; class Magnoliopsida; order Fabales; family Fabaceae; genus Chamaecrista; species Chamaecrista fasciculata. Next base: position 101,436 of record QANZ01010197.1, read on the forward strand.
TTGAAACATAGAAGATATTACAAGTTGGTTTTAGGTTGTGGGGATAAGTTCAAAAGTATACTAAGTTTCGAGAGATGTCATAAGCAACTTGATCGATCAATTTAATGTAAAAAGAGGCTCAGAAAACCTAATTTGAATGAAATAGAAGTCATGAAAATTTTATATCATCTGAAGGAAGGCTTTGGTTTAGTAATACTATTTAACATATTAGCAAGAAGAGTAGTTAGACATGGAACTACACTACAAAACACGGGCTAATCTGTTAAACAACAGCAAAGTACTGAGCTTCTGTAATCAAACTTTGCAGTTTAAATCTTGCACCAAACCACAACCATGGATTGAGCTGTTTGCTTGGCTTTTGACAATTTTCAAACAGCCCATGGCCAATGCTAAGGCCAAGCCCCAAATTTCTGTATAAATTTAAGCACTCCTGACAATCAGATCTAATTCCAGAAAAACAAGTTAAACTCGGTAGAAATTCACTTAATTTGGTGCAATGATATTCTTATATAGGGATCCAATATGATAGCATGAGAAAGAGAATGCTACATTGCTCAATCAATCGTGGAAAAGAATTGTCATTTTCTAAACAAGATAGAGATCCCAATACTTTTTTTTCCCACTAACCTCAAGGGGGTTCCTTGTAATCTAACATCATATTAAAAAAACTGTATAATCACAGAACAGCCAGATAGAAGAGACCTTCCAGGAATCCATGGACCCAACCAAGCATCTCTCTTGTCTAACAGCAACCTCAAGCAGGAACTTTCTTCACACCCTGAGGCATATCTTATTTAAACAAGCAATAGCAAACATTCAAGTCAATCAAACAAGCATAAACAACTGAGAAATTGTATCATAAGAAGCAAATACTTAAGCATTTGACTTTGTTTAGAGCAAAATTAGTTAAAGCACAACAGTTTGACAAGATACTTCAGTTTAAAAGAAGGACAAAACTTATATTAAGTTTATTGTATGTTTTCTATCAGAGTCCTTATTAAAAATAAAATATGTTTATTACGATGTGCTTTTCTACAAGATTATAGTCCTCACAGCAAAATCTTTCTATATAGACAAAATTTTGCATCTATGATGGCATATCAAAATGTGGATAGCACTATTACTTAACAAGAAATTAATAACCAAAAAAAAAAAAAATCATAGCCATCATTCTCTGTTTTCTCAAAGTGAACCAGAAGATCACTTGCAGAATAACTTTAAAAAAATCAACGATTCCTATAAAAAAAGATATTCAGCATTTATTTCAATGTATTGCCAAAGGTCAATTTTTTTTTTTGGACAAAATAATATGTTTTATTAAGAAGAGAAGAAATCCTCATATAAAGAAACAAAAACATTATCAAAACAGAAATTAAGTCCTTAAAAGAAGTTTACTCAACCTCAGACTGTAATACCAAATAAATTATAAGGAAAAGAGTACCTGAATGGAGTTGTGCATAGTTGAATGATTAGGTGGTGGTCATTTTTATATGACTCTGGATCGGGAAGGGATTGGTAAGCTATTAATGTTCTGATGGTAAAAATGTCCACCGCTGGCTTTACATTTGGCAGTTCCTTGGCTCTTAAAAATGATATGTATGACAATGCCCTGCTTCCAACATATTCCAGAAATTACTACCTAATGTAAATACAAAGTCAAAGCCTTAAAAAGACAACTTTAAAACAAAGATTGTAACAGCAGCAACAGAAGAACATCTCTAAACACCATACCTACTGAGGTACACAAGAACTGGTTGTAGTAGTACTCCATCATTCACGACATTATGAGATAAAAAGCACTTTATAAATGCTGTGAGTGCATTGACTGCTGCTGACCACACACTACAAAATGCAAATGGAGAAGAGGGATGGCCCATGAAAATTATTCATTAAAGATCACTTTGAACAACAGAAATTTTACTATCAACTTGTTTTCTTTCTGAAATCCTAATGACGAAATTTGCGAGACTGAATGTCTTCATGTTATGCTCAATTCTGTAATTATCGTTTGTCAATAGAGAGATTAAAAGTTTACATAATTAATATTTAAATAATTATTCTCGTTTCTTGTTCACCTGTTATATATAAAACAGAAAATTATGTATTGAAAAAAAAAAAAGAGAGAACTTAGGTAAAAAATGTTTCTAATTTCTAAACAATGAACCTGGCAAGTGGCAAGCAGTTAACAATGTTGAATAAGTAATTAATATATTAACTGTATATTGAGAAAATAAATCATTTATCCAGTTAATTGCTCCTAAGTAAGAAATACTTCTTCTCAATAACTGCTAATCAAATGTCTCCAAAAAAAACTACAGAAAATACATCTTTGAAATTGTAATTCATCATGCTTAAAATTGGAGTTTTTTTTTATCATTTGCTGAGATTTAAGTACTGAATTAATTTGAACTTTTATATAGGAACTGTTTTCGTTTTAGATGAAAGAAAGAATCGATTGAAGAGATCCTCCACAATAAAAGACAAAAACAAAAGCAACAAATCCTTCCAATCTCTTGGGAGATCCATAAGAAAAAAATTTCTCTATAAAACCATTAGAAGAAACCCATAAGGAAAAAAGAAAAATATCACAACTTAAAACACTATGGTGTGTCCTGTTTAAGAAAATATTTTCTGTTTTCATTTTCTCTGTCTATTTCTTAAAATCTACTTTCATTTTCAAGTTTTAGAAACATATTTGTTTTATAGAGTCAAAATTTTGTTTATAATTATTTTTAAATTAAGTTGAACGACTATAAATTGTTTGTTTATTATTATCAAATGATGATATTTTTTTTGGCCCTGAAATTAAATGATGATATTGATATGTTTAAAAGATCTACTTTTAAAAAAGGTTGAACAAAAAAAAAATACAAGTTATGCTTTGAAAATACTAAAGGTCCTTTTCACATTTCTTGTTTTCAGCCTATTTACATTTCCAATCATATTTCTATCTTAAGTGAAAATAAAAATAGGAAAAAGTGAAAGCAGACACCTCCTAGAGAATCACACTATTTCTTATACAGACTGGGAAGTTAATTACTAACGAACAAGCAGAAAAATTTCACAATGGACAACAATGAGGATAATGATGAGAATTCCATGAACTATAAAAATAGGTAACACTTTAGATGTACATACTTTATTCTTGAAGCTAAATCTTCAGTTTGTCTGACTTCATTTTCTGGATTCCCAATAAAAAGGGTAGCCCATAAGGAAAGGATATCAAAGACCTCCTCTTCAAGCTCCTGCAAATGTGGAAAGACCCGGATCACAATTTTTTATTAGAACAGTCCTAGATGTTTACATATTCAGGTTCTAGAACCAGTATTCATGTTTCATTTTCACAAATCTTTTGAACCACATATAAGGATACTTTGTTTTACTTTATTGAGGATGGATAGCCGCAGAACATGGACAATGGCAGCAATTACTTGCATAGATCTAGATAGTAATCATACCAACCATGGGAGAGAGAGAATATTAAAAAAAAAACGAAAAAGAAAAAAAATTTAAAAAGTTTTGTGTCATTTTATAATTAGTAACCTCATAGCGAAATATCTAAAGAACCTTATATAAGTTTCTTCTTAAGGCTTATTAATTTATTATATTTTCTCTTTCTTTACTACTGATAAATTTCTTCTTTCATCAGAAAAAACTCTACTCCACTTATCCTATAATAAATCATAGACTGACAAATCACAATATGCAGACAACTTTTTACCTCCTTGGTTAAAGAAGACAATAAAGATGATAAAAGCAACCACCCAGCTTCTTTTTCAACTATGGCTGCCACAGTATTACGACTAGGTTCCGTCAGCATTCTCTTTGAAACTTCAAGCACTGATCTGGGCAACCTGTTCATGGTGTGTTTATGCTTATCAATATAGCATATTAAAGAAGCAAAATAATTCATTAACAATGATTCTTCTGTTGCTGTCTAACATGATGGCCATCATGGAAGACAGATTTCAAACAGACAACAGGAATGGCACTAGAATAATAAGCATCCACCAAGCAAATTAATTCAGGAAATCAAGTAAAAGAGATATAGGATAGCTTTCTAGAATATACAAGATGCACTTCCTTGAAGAGAGCAATGTGTTGTACACAAAAGATACAAGGCAAGAAGAGAATGCTGAAAGAAATATATGCTATCAAATAGAAAACAGCAGGAGTACAAAGTAATCAAGTCACTAAATCAGCTACCATACCTATTTATAAAGAAATTTAACATTCAGATCATGCATACAAGATATCTATAAAAACCACACCATTTAAACTGAATCAGCCGTTAAACCATCATCTCAGAATCTGGATTACAACCATAGCAGTATAAGAAAGGATACAAGCCAAAGGACAGAACGTTTCCAAATGAAAGTTGGTTTTTATTTCAACAACATACACACTTGAGAAGAAGTTAATCAATTTGGAACATAATTTCTTGTAAATTATCTAGTTTTGAATAAAAAGCAAGAAAGCAGAGGAGGACAAGTTACCTAGCTGGGTAACCAAGTGGTAATTTTGGTGAAATGGTCATCAAAGCTGCCAACACAGTAGCCTGCCCATGCAAAGAATCCAGCTCAAACTGCAAACTGCTTCCCTGCCAACGTATCAAAGCTATTGAGGTGGTTGAGCTACGTGCTGAAGGCAGTTTTCTCTTCCAATAAAGTCAAAACATGACTAAAATCTTTGCATATAAAATTTACGTCATAGATGAGAGAGAATATGTAGCTTACAAATGTACATCAAGTTAACTAGATATAGCAGCAGCATGTATTTGCCACAAAAGCCATCACATTGGCACAACAATGGCACATTAAGCGCTTTTCATACAAGGCATCATAGAAGCACACCACCATTCCTTAATATTTTTAAAATAACATTAATGAGAAAATTGGACATGGCATAATGGCTAGCAGAGGGTTGAACTCAAAAGGGTTGGATGGATCACCTTTTCCAAATTGCTTCGAAGAACCAAAAATTGATGGAAGCTACTCAAGCTTACTTAAAAGACACAGTATAAAACTATAGATAGTCTATTAGAGTCCTTTCAAAACTGAGTGAGCTACTCAAGCTAACTTTAAAGACACAGTATAAAACTCAAAAGGTATACAGGTATGGAAAGCATGGGAACAATTTGTACAGAAATTGATACTTCTTTTTTTAGGCGGCCCAATGCATGAAGCTCCCACTAGGTGGGGTCTGGGGAGGGCCAAGATGTACCCAGCCTTACCCCTGCTTTGCAGAGAGGCTGTTTCCAGGATTTGAACCCGTGACCTCTTGGTCACCAGGCAGCGACCTTATCAAGTAAAATTTCTAAGTCATCATGCCCCTATCTCTACCTCCATAGGAAAGCGTCCTGTAATGATAAAATAAAAAGCTCTAACCAAAGAGGGTTATTCTAACAACTAAGCACCAAACATGTGTTGTGAGGTAATAATGTAGTATATATTTTCTCTTCTTTGTACAAGTACCTACCACAGCAAAAATGTACTGATTACAGCTATTGTTCATTCTCCATTAACAACCCAGACAGCACTGATTATAGTCTCCCATCACATGTAAGTCCTAAAGTTAATCTCAACTTTTTATTTTCAAGTAAAGAATAGGGAAAATAGGAACAAAAATGAGAATAAGAAATCCTCCTCAACAGACTACACGGCAAAAGACAGTACAAAACAAAGCCTTGTCAATATGAAAGCCTCCCACCCCTCTAGCATGTACTAGCTCAACACCAAGAAAAGCCATAATAACAACTCCAATTAAAGACAAAGAAAGATACTACTTCTTGAACACAAGCATTATCTTCCAACCAAATTCAACAAATGGCTGCAAACATAGCAGATCTGCACCCATAGTCAACATAATACAACCTAATAGTTTATCAGATGTCAAGGAACAATTCAAAATAAAAACTTAAATTGTTAAGTAAAAGATCATGAATAGTTTTATTATAATATCTACCGGGCCTCCTTGCATAAAAGACCATTTGGGCTTTACACAAGGACAATGCACAAGCTTGTAATACCTAGTGATGAAGCTTAATTTTATTCGAAAGAATAGATGGCAGCAATAACAAAACACCTTACCACTTGTCCATAGAGGCTTTGATCCCATTTCAAGATCCAATTCAACTCAAAACTTTAAGCTATTAAATAAAAGCCCAGCAATAGTAGTAAATCTCTAACTACAGCTCTTTACCTCCACTAAACATAAAATAGCTTTCCAAAAAAATCTCATATTTTCCTTATGTTCAATTTTTGGAAAGAAATTCCCACAAAAAAAATGTCACACCATTTAATCTGAATAAGCTAAATCAAAGTAATTACATTCACTGATACACAACTGCAAAAGACAAAATGAAAACAACGGAACAACATATCCAGAAAAACGTGTAGAAATGAGAGATATTGTTGATAGCTACAAATGGAAATAGAACTACATAAAACCTTGAAACAAGCAAAAATAAAGGCTCAAATCTAAACAAGTTGAGTTTGATACAGTTCTTCTGTCCTAAAGAATTTAAAACTACATACCCAAAGCATATGAATACCCACAAGATAAAAAAGAGCTTACCAGAAAAGTTTAGTTTTACCTTTTCAAACGATACACTTTCTCTTGAAGCAGTAAGTAAAGTAACCCCATATGAAGTTAACCCACCAACACAAGTTGGATCAACTTCAGCCAATGCCCGTAATGTCAAAGCAGCCTCTATCCGAACCTAATCACATATTCCAAAACAGATATTATAAGAGGACACAAAATAAAATATTGAATTTAATAATACTGTTATGGTAACATCTTGAGGACAATCAAACATGAACTAGAGAGTAAACAATTTTAAGTATTCTTGCTAGAAGAAGAAATTACTAATATATACCCAAAAAAAAACGGGGTTCCAGCAAAAATATGAAATAAGAAAGAATTAAGTCTAAAACCCCATGGGATTAAAGTCATATATCAAGTAACAGAACAGAAAAAACCTAAATGTAAGGTGCGTTTCCAGAAATTATTTTTATTTTATAGATTTTCCTTCACATAAAATCTCCAAGGCTATTAACTTTGACAAAGCACAGGCTCGCTTAGAAATTTTAATGGCTCAAAGACCACTCAAACACCATGTTTACATGATTGAGTAGCTCCCTAGATATTTCTCCTAAAAAAAAAATTTTACACATACTTCCATCCTGCAGGATTTTAAAATGATTAGACCAACCTAAATTTAATTAAAAAAAAAAAACTCTTATAGATTGCCTCAACTTTCAACTAAGAGCCACCTGTTTCCTGTAAGAGGGGAAACAAGCCCTAAAATTGACATAACCGCATAAGAATCAAAGTTAAATTTCAAAGACCTCCAAACTAAATGTCTAAATCTGCATTTACCTTGAAGAAACTATTTACAAGAACATATCACCTACTTATCCTTCATAACTCCCAACAAGAAACAAGAAAGATGATGTTTCAAACCAGAACAAATTATTAATCCAAAATAAACAACCATACAAATATACAAGAACTTTTATTTCATACACACACACACACACACACACACACATAGATAAAATTAATAATAATGATGATGAGCTCACTAGCTTTGAAGAATGAGACACTGCTGCAACAACAGTGTTGTCAAGAACTTCCTTAAATTCGAGTGGAACCTGCAAATTGACAAATCAAAACACCACTGAATTAGGATACACCATCACATATGCACCTGAAAACATCCCTTCTATACTAACTATGCTTGTAAGAATAGAAGTATACCATTTATAATCATTTTTTCAGCCAAAAAAAAAAAATATATATATATATATATATATATATATATATAACAGGCCATACCTCTCCCAGTGTTTTAAGTGTATATGATAGAGTACGTAATGCAGCCACTTTCATGGAAGCACCAGCCTCAGGTGATTCAAGCTGCAAGTTTCCAGAAAGCAAAAGAGGAAATTTTTCTATAATCCATTTAAGATGGCACCAAGGTTGAATTACACAAAAAGAAATGAAGTCTACGATGACTAATAATTCAAATTAACTTTCGCATACCTGCTTCCCTAGAAAAACCAAAAAGCTCCGTTGATTAGGCTCTGTCATTTGATCTGTTACACCAACGCGAAGAATATAAAGAACACAAGCCTGCAATAAGCAACAAGACACAATAGAGTTTTTGAGTGAACATCATCCCCAAATGCTATGACTTGTGGATTACAAAGTGTGTTGCTCATAACGAAATAAATGACAGATTAAAATGCTATTTCTTTAACAGTAAATGTATGAACATTTGAGAGAACATTATAGAATATAGAGACACATCCAATTTAGATCTCACAAACCTAAAAGCCAACCACTTTACATTTCACAGAAAACCAATACAAACTATGTCTACAGATAAACTTCAAGAAAAAAATAAAATTGTTTGGGGTTAAAAGAATAGCTACTTGAATGTATAAAGGATTATGCAACTTTTTTTACAACAACAGTAAATTTATTAGGAATAAAGGATTATAAAGAATACAGAGATCCTCTCCCTACAAATCTAAATAGCAGAGTATGGAATCTGGAGTCATTTTATTTTCATGTGCCGCTATAGTTCCACTTTCTTGTTCATTCTCTATATAGGGAGATTTCCTTTTGGGAAGCTCACTTGTTAATTTTAAAGCTCCTTTCAAGGGTCTCTCATTTATTCCTTTCAGTATCTGATGAATAATTTAATTTGGAGGGAACATTTTGTAGTTCTTGAAAATCACTAGGTTTGCCCTAACATCTTTGCTCCATTTTCAAATCTCATTTGCTTTCTCCCTCTTTATTTGCCTTTTAATTTTGTTCTGGACCTTTTGGAGGATGTGTATGAGTGTGTGACGTTGACTCCTAAAGAAATAATGGGCAGAACACCAAAGATAAGTCATGAACACAATCTAGTGTCATAACAATCAAGGATAATGTTTCCCCTTGAAAATATAACATTTAATTTAAAGCTATAAGTTCTGGAAAGAAAAGGGGATGTGATAAATGCTAGAAAGTGTTACAAAACTTGTAGCTTGAAGTATAGATGTTTTCCTGTCCTACACCTCTATTTATGCAAAATGTTATAATGACACGATTTTACATCAAAAAATCCCATCAATCAACTCATAATCACTCCTCAATTCAAATACTGATAAAAATCACCCTGTTGACTAGTCCATCAAGTGTCAATTCCCGCAATGAACTTAATTGTAAAGAAACAAAAATAAAAAATAAAGGCTGGTGGTCTGGCCAGTTACACCAAGCAATGGCATACTCTGCACACCACCATAAAACTAGGGTAAGCCTTAATGGAAGGCCTAGAATCGATTTCCTCAGAATAAACCAGTAAAAGAAAAAAATTTGTATGTCTCCAGCCTCCTTTTCTAATAAAACTGTCTTCCTTTATGTGTTCATAAATTAAAGGTAAAACACCTCCAATCAAGGCCTCAGTGAAAGGTCTAGAATGGATCTCCTCTAACAAAACTGCAGTAATTCTTGGATTCTTTTTTTTGTTTTTCATTGCTAGGTCTACACTCCTTCTCTAATAAAAGCATCTTCTGTTATGTACTTATAAGGGTAAAGTGCATCCGATCCAGGACTAATTTTTCAGTTTACTAGCATCTCCTATAAAAAGCAACCAACACAGTAAAATCTAAGAACAAAGAGAAAACCCAGCTTCACAAACTATATTTTTACATTCGACAGAGAATCATAAGCAAATGTAAACAAAAAAAATGTTCAAAAAATACCAGTGCATGAGCATCAACTACAGAATCAGCCTCAAGCATTTCCATAACTTGCAATGCATAGTTTTGAAGGTCGCTATCTGGTTGCAGGTATTTTATACGAATTGCCTGCAAGAGAGAATTAATTATGAATGAAGATACCAACCTAATTAACAACATTGATTTTGATTTCTTGTGCTCAATAACTGCCTATATACCACAAAACCAAAAGAGTAAAGGAAAAATCTGAAAATACAAACTCACAGTCACACTGCCACTGTTTCTTTCATATAAGATGTGATGTAGGAAAGAATAGAGAGAAAGAGGAGGAAGCAATGATTGAAGGGGGGGAGAAACAGAATTTGTGAGGGAGGAAGAAGAAGAACCAGAGGGACAGAAGAGGCGCGAAAGAGGGAGAAGCTGAAGGAGGGAGAGAGAGTTTCAGAAAACAATTTTAGTTCATCATATTATTCACCTGTAAAAAGAATACCCAAGCTAATGTTAAGCCAACCCGAACATTCCTAGAACGTACTCCGCTTGCTGCAATGCAATTTGCGAAAAGTCAATAGATAATACAAAAATTAGACAGAATTAACAAAAGAAATAAAAGGAAATGAGAAGATAGTAATTCAAAATTAAAAAAATGAAAAGAAGTACATTTGTTTTTTTGAAGTACAGAAGATGTATCTTATGAAACTGAAAATAATATCAACAAAAAATTCATGTAGCCCTCTTGAAATAAATTTGGTTTCCATCTCGTATGAAAAATTGTAATAACATGCACAAACCTCAGGAATAACTAATTTAATAAACAAGAGCACGCCCTAAAATTTTATTTATTCCTCTCCTTTCAAGGCAACAAAGCTCAAGCTCATCAGAGATGTATCGCCCCATAATAAAGAAGTCGCCATATATGAAAGGCAGTAACTGCTAAATAAATAATTAAAACCAATCCTGAGAGTTCATCTAGTACCTTAAAGCTTTTGGGATGCATTGGTCTCTATGAACAAGTGGTTAGGAGTTCAATCCTTGTCATCATCATTCTCTTCTTTTTTTTTCCCTTTTTTCAGTGGGCCCCAGGGTAGGAGGGAGGGGGATAAAATGCTACTCTCATTTTCATGATTACAATTGGGCCAGTGCTTCATCAATGTTTCAAACCCTAAGGGCTTTCATGTAAGGGTGATGACAGTGTTAAATCAATTAATTAAATTAATATTAGACATTCACCTAATAGATTACTTTGGGGATTGAAAGATCAAAGATGCATGATAATGACCAGCAAAAAGAAATATTGTCAAACATAATCAATAAAATACCTTTTCTGAAGGCCAAAATCAAATGCTTCTGCAATCCTCCTTCTAGTTTTTTCGCAGGAGGAAAAGGACCCTTACCCCGTGGTTGAACCTACTAAGATTCAGGAAAAGTTAAAAAAAAAAATATATATTGGATCAACTAAAAACAAGAGAAATAAAATATGTAGAAACCTGTGCCTCAGGATTCATTCCAAGAGCAAGCAAGGAACCCAAAGCTTCAGAAAATGCATCCCGAACAGATGAAACAGGATCCTCAAGGGCCTATCAGAAGCATCAGTAAAAATGCTGATTTAGACCCAAACTATGTGTAACAAATATGAAATTAAGAGGCCCTGCACCCCCCCCCCNCCCCCCCCCCCCCCCCCCCCCCCCCCCCCCCCCCCCCCCCACAAAGACAAATATAAAATAAAATAACTACCTTTACACAATAAGAGGCTGAATTGTCAAGTTCGGCCAACATTAATCCTGGGCCGCCAATGCTTGCAAATGCTTTCAGACATCTTGCAGCAGCTATTCTCACAGCAAATGACTTATCCCCATTTGCAGATCGCATGATGAGACGGTATGCCTCCGTGTATGCTGATGCAGCAGCATTGCCGCCACAGCCTTCCAAAGCATTCTGAAGCATATGTAAAGCCTCTTGTCTCACAAACTCCTGAAATTTGAGAGACAAATCAAATTTTTGAAAGAGGAAAGATGGCCAAAACAATGAGATAGATGGTTATATTGAAGCAAAGCATCAATACAAATATAGCCTCATGTAGCAATTTGAACCAAATTTTCATGCCCAAAAGCCGATATGAGCATCTAATGATTGTATTCTTCAACAAGAAAGCAGCAAAAAGCCACCATCATTTTTCATCTTCATTTTTTGTCATATAACAAAGATACATCATTGAGTAAGAGAAAGTGCGCATGAAGAAAAACTAATTTAGCAATTAAAAAAATAAACAAATAAATAAATAGAGATTAAAATCAACTGGCATCTTAAAAATGTAGAAAATGCTCTCTCCAGGCTGTAGCATACAGTTAGAGAGTCAGAGTCTTAATCAAGAAGAGTATGTTTTTCTACTGTTGGAGAAGATAAACCTCTTCCCACTAAAAATGTAATCCCCCAGACATGTCCAACGTCTCAGGACAGTGAAAAACAGATGGTGGAGCATAAGCAATCATCTGATGAAAGAGCATTATTTGATATCTCACCATTTGCAAGTCTATAGTCTTACATCACAACCATTGACAAAAAAAGAGGCATAACTTCATACAAGCCTTAGGGAACAAAAAGAATATGAACAGAATTAAGAACCTGAACTGAAACATAAGAAAAATAAACAGAACCAATCACTTGAATGAGGAAAATTAGAGAATCAGCCTCTCTAATCTCTGTCCAGGACACACAAGAATCCTTCAAAACATAAAGACTAGAAAAGATATGACATGAGGTTCTTGGGTTTGGTTGTTGTGTACTGAACCCCGTCCCATTAAAAGGCATATCCCGTCACTCAGGTTTGGTCTACAGGCATCTCTCTCAATAATGGAATGGAAAAAGTAACTGTAAGAACATTTGAAATTAAATGAAGGAAAATTAAAAAGAAATTAAAGAATACTTATGAAACTGTAGGATAATTATCTTTGACAGAAGAAGAAAGCATGTATTCATAAATCATATACAAGATTGGAAAAACGCAATTTTTATCTGCCTTGTATTTATGTCCCTTCATTTTCTGGGCTATAAACTTGAATTAAACAACAGAGATACCAGCTAAATGAAAATACCTCATTAGATTTCAAAAGTTTTGACGCTATGTTTGTAGTTTCAATTAAACCTGAAGTTATCCGTCTGCCAAAATGCTTATACAATTCTCCCAAACACTGCGCAGCACCTACAAAATCATATTCAGAAAAATGGCAAAGAATAGACACAATTAAGTGTGAAAACAGGTCAAAAATTTAAAATGAGGTTATTGTGTGGAAATTGTCTTTCCTACAAGACAATCAACCTCAGAAGTGTCCCAAGATTAGAAGTTTCTGTAATAAAGATAGTCACCAGCTTTCCCATCAAAATTAAACAACAAAGTACATGCATAGATACTTGCTAGAAAAAAACCTAAGAATTGCAGCCTCAACAAATTCTTAACTTTAAACTTGATTCAGAAGAAATAAAGAAGTCACAAGTTTCAAGTATTGGGGAACGATTATACAAAATAAAGGAGAAACAGAGGAGGACGTAAACCTTAGAATTCAAGTAGGGTGGATGAAATGGAGGAAGGCTTCATGGGTTATTTGTGATGGAAGAGTAACACTTAAACTAAAAAGAAAATTTTATAGCATAGCTATAGGGTCTGCTTTATAGTATGGTACTGAATGTTAGGCGATCAAAAATCAGCATGAACAAAAATTTAACGTGACTGAGATGAGAATATTCTATCGGATGAATGGTCATACTAGAATACTAGAAAGAATAAGATTAGAAATGAGTGTATCAAAGAGAAAGTTGGGGGTACCATAGAAAAGTTGGTTGAAACACGTCTTAGTAAATAAAAAGTAAGCTCAGAATTCCAGCTAATCACCTACATTTACTCAGTAAAGAACCTAAGGTTCCAAACCAGAACATATGGGGGATAATCACTTAGTACAGTGTACGAAAAACTCATGCAATTATTACAGAAATGATGTACATACAAGTTTTATTGTATGATCACCAAGAATGTTCCATTGCAATCATGGAACTAGTGAGAAATTATGGAGGAAAAACATGAGGAAAACAAACCCATTGGATTTTAAATAGTTATTTATATATTTCAACTGAACCAATCGTGCTTCATGAATAATTCAACATCGTAATAGCTATCTAAAAGTTGTGGAGTCCATTAGTTTTGACAAACCTGCAAGTCCCTGAGGCTCACTTCTCTTCCCGTCAGAAAGAAATCCCTGAAGGCTGCTTGCTCTAGAGTAAATTGATATCCCATCTCCCTTAGATATGATCCTTGCCATTGCTACTGATGCCAAGTGACGCACAGGACGACGTGCACCAATAACAAGCAGGGAATATAGTGCATCCTCGCATCTCCTTTGCCACAATAAAATAGAGTCCTAGAAATAACATGGTTTAGCATCACAAGTCAACAAAACCATAAGAGTGTTGACTTGGAATCTATTAGCATTGAAACAAATTATTTTATATAAGATTATAATAGTAAAAGCACGAACGCCCAGGACTCTATCAAGCTAAAAATCAAGTAAAAGCACGAACTACCTAGAGCTTTGTTAACGTAATTAATTTAGTCCTTAAGATTTTTAAACCCTCAAGAATCAGAGAAACAAGCTGGCAAGGTTGCCATATAAAGTGCAAACTTTCCATCAATACGATGCAACTAAATGCAGATTATTCTTAATGTCAAACTACTACAAGTAAGATGTCCTCATTGATTACAAAGAAATACAATCTTGAAGAAAATCAAACAGATTCTAAACCAAATTTCGATATATATATCTCCCTAAACAGGCGCATTATTGCTCCAAAAACAGTCCCTGATTTTGAAGTAACGGAATTCAAGTGCGTCGGAGATCTAAGATAGAGTTCTGATAGTTGAGTACCTTGGTCTCTTCGTCAATGGCGGAGATGAGATCAGAGAGTAGATCGAAGCAGAGGAGGGGGTCTGGAGATTTCTGGGATGCAGAGGCAACAATGGATTCCAGCTGAGCGGCCAGAACGCCGAAGCGCGAGAGCGGCACGTTGTTGTCTCTCATTAGATTCTTTGCCATTGAAGAAGCCATGGCTAGGAGGTAGGAGAAGAATGGACGACGATGGTGATCTGGTTAACTTTGTCGCAGAGAAGCCATGACCCGGGAAGTGACTAGTATAGTTATTACTGAAACAGTTGCGATATCAAGCGTCGATGGATGCAACCAGAGGATTAAAGTGAAAACTGAAAACAAGATGATGAACTTTCCACTCTCTCTCAAATAAAGAAACTTGGGTTAGGCCCATGTGACTTTTCTTTTCTTCCAAATTGGCCCCATATAAAGTTGTCTTGGGCTTCTTTTTCTTTTGAGCTAATGTTTTTTCTACCTTCAGGTACCCTGTATTAGTTAGATACTCCTTTTTTTTTTTGGTTAAGGTGTTCCTTAGATACTCTTGTCATATGGGTTGCCCTGCTTCCTCTACAGTTTCAGCTATATGGGCTTTTCGTACTTGATAGTTATGTCCAAAAATAATAGTTGAGAAAGGGTAGAGCCTAGCATCAAAACATACTCAATCCCGCATGTTAATTCGTTTAACTCGCGAAATTAGTAAGTCAGGTTAATGAAATTTCGGT
The DNA here is from genome assembly GCA_003254925.1 of Chamaecrista fasciculata. Taxonomy (NCBI): domain Eukaryota; kingdom Viridiplantae; phylum Streptophyta; class Magnoliopsida; order Fabales; family Fabaceae; genus Chamaecrista; species Chamaecrista fasciculata. The sequence continues at coordinate 116,802 of QANZ01010197.1, forward strand.
TCACCAAAAATTATAGTTCGTGTGGGTTGGCTCACCTAACTCGCAACTCGTGGTGAGTTAACCCGGTGAGTTTGCAAGTTGATGAGCCAACCCACCATATATATATATATATATAGAATTTTAGATGTAGTGACTAACGAATAATATTGAATGGTTATAGTATTGGTATGATTTGTCTTAATTTTCATGAATTTTATTAAGGAAGTTCATGAAAAATATTTTTAATTTAAAAAAATGGGAAAAATGAAAAAAAAATAAGAGCAAAAAAAATTGATGACTTATAGGTTAAGTGGGCTAGCCCGACATCTGACTCACTTAAGATTTTTGTCTAGCATGAGCCGAGCCGGCTCGTTTTGATGGCTTTAGGGACTAGAATTCGTGTACATATGAGATCTAATAGAGAAGTTAAACTTCCTTTCATTAGGAAAGGCTTTGGGCCTGCTTGGGAACTTGTAAGTTCAATCCAATCTCAACCTATGAGATGAGATGAGATGATGTTGAAATTAGGATGAGATGAAGTGTTTGGATGGTTTGAGAGAAAATGATGTATAATAGGATGTGAAATTATATAAAAGGGTATGTAATGATTGTGGTTGGTTGAAATATGATTATGGATTTTTTTAATTTGTATAGGGGTAGAAATGGTATGAAATAATGATGTTGAGATTGAGATTGAGATGAGATGATA
>QANZ01010198.1:0-45473 GCA_003254925.1 Chamaecrista fasciculata
TTCGAAAAAATTCAAATAATAAGTTATTTACCACACAGATTATACAGATTTTAATGTATGTAATCGGCGTGATGGTTGGAACTTGGAAGAGAAAAAGTATCTTTTTGGTCCCTAAAATTTACTCCAACTCTCAATTTTTNTTCATTTCCCTACATTCTTCCGCTTTTCTCTACGATTCCTAATAGTTCACATTATACAGATTTTAATGTATGTAATCGGCGTGATGGTTGGAACTTGGAAGAGAAAAAGTATCTTTTTGGTCCCTAAAATTTACTCCAACTCTCAATTTTTTTCCTAATTTTTTTTTTCAGTTTCCCTCTTAATATTTCATATTTTGGTCAATTTTTTCTTTGTTCTTACTTTAACCAAATATTAACAAAAGAATCTACCTGGTTAATGATATATAATATAAAATTGCTTAAAAAAAACTTAAATCATAACTTAGATTGAAAAACAGGATAAAGTTTATCGTTAAATGTTAATTTGTTGAAAGAAGTAAAAAAATAAAATTGACCAAAATGTAAAATATTTGAGATGAAATTGGCAAATTGACGGTTGATATGAATTTTGGAGACTAAATATATACTTTTGCCTAAATGTTATTATACACATTCAAAGATGGTAAACGCAGTAGAACGTACTAGTTTGGAGTAAGTTATTTACCACAGATTTCTATGTATGTAATCGTGTGATGGTTAGAAAAAACACAGTAAAAAAGTTATGATACTTAGAAGTTATGACCCATTGAGATTTTTTGAGTGGACAAAAAGAACTTTGGATGGCAAATTAATGACGGTTTTGAAATCCGTATAATGTCAAGGACAATTGTGCAAATTCATTCTTATTCTCCTACCACAAAATCCAAATATCAAGGTAAACACAAAAAAGGAAGAAACAAAAGTTATAAGGAGAGAATACACGGATGAAAGACCAAAAGTCATAAAACTAACACTATATTCCCTTTGCATCAAAATGAAAAATAGAGGAGGCAAAGACAAGCTTTTTCACCACAAGTCAGAAAGAAGTACTTGAGAAACAAGAACAAATAAAAAAGAATGGGAGAGAGAGAGAATGAGAATAATAGCACCTCCAACCTACATATATTAATAAAATAAGGATCAAGTGAGCTATCTATGCCTTCTCTTAAATTACTGTCTCTTGCTTCTGGTATTCTCACACATTTGTGGCCCTTACTGCTAATAAAATACAAAGTTTTTTTTGGTCTTTGTTTCTCACACAGTGTAGTGCTGCTGGATTGTGTCAATGTCCAGACCTTTCAGCTTTACCACTGATTCCACATGTCCCTTGAGTGTGTGAAGCTCACGAAGCCTGTGCAAATCAATAAAAGATAGTGATTCATTATAGTTAGAGTGATTATAAATTAATTAACTATAGGCTCAAATGCATAAAATCCCCTATACTTATAAAAGTGAGGAAAAACTCATGAATTCCTGATTTTGTATAAATTAAAAGTTCATTTGCAATTGTTAACTAGAAACTTTAATTATCATATCCAGAGGCTAAAACCATTCTAATAAGCTTCTAAAACATTATAAAACACAATGAAAAGCCTATAAATAGCATGGTATGAATTGGTCCGATCAAATTCCCCCACACTTAAACCTTTGCACTCCTGGGCATATAGCTCATAAAATCCCCTATACTTATAAAAGTGAGGAAAAACTCATGAATTCCTGATTTTGTATAAATTAAAAGTTCATGGGAGTTCTTTTCTTTCTTTTTCTTTTTTTTGAATACACCGATGATATGTCGATCCTTGAAAGATTGAAATACACTTTTTAGTCCTCGAAAAGTCTAAACGGTATACTAATTAGTCATTGTACCATTTGGTTCTTTCAAAGACCAACGAGTATACCATTTGATTCTTTCAGAGACTAAACTATGTATTTCAATTTTCTAGGGATCAAATTTTTAGTTTACTAAAATAATGATTAGAGTGTATTGGTTGGCTGGTTACCTTGCGACTTCGGCTCGTCTCTTGGCCTGCTCAGCAATCTCAGAAAGTTCTCTGTAGCTGTTATTTTCGTTGAAAATGTTGGAAGCTTCTGGTGGTTGAAGGCCATGAAGGGTTCTCTGAGCAAGAGCCCATTGAGCTTCCCTCTCTTCCTTTCCAAAGTCTTTCTTGGTAGTGAAGGCAGTCTGTGATGCATTTAAAAAATAAATAAAGGCCATGACTTATATATCCCCAACCTCAAGACTTTCACCATTTAAGCAAATGCCAGTTTGATTGTTTTCATTTTTAGGACTAGACTTATAAAAGGTTCTTTATATTCTTACTAAAAAATTATCCAATAAAAATAAGACGCGTAGCAAAATTGTTTTACGTGACCTATCATGATAGACAGAATATAAAAAATAACCTTTTATAAGTAACCTTGTAATGAGTTTTTTAAAAGCAGTAAACAATATATGTTCATACTTCATACATAGAGGCTCTATACATACCTTGTTTTCTAGCATATTGACCCAGGCCTTGCCACTTAGGATATAGCGGATGGCAAACTTCATGAGGTCAAGAGGAATATAGAAGACAACACTATAGAGCCAGATCACTCCAGCCCAACCCCAACCACATCCTTTGATCCTCGCAAAGTTCCAATTAGCATATACTGCTATTACTGTTGCAATCTGCAACACCATAAGATAAACAAGTTACAACAATTAAGTTACACCTTGTTTCTACCATATCTCATTTTCATGATTTCTAATATACTTTCTTCTGTTAAATGGATGCATTATCCTTACCAATTGAGCAATGATGAATGCTATTACTAACAGCATCCCAGGGCGCTCGATGAAGGACCAGCTGCGAGAACGGGTCACAAAGATGAGAGCCTGGCTCACTATACTGACTTGTAGGTACAAAACTGCAGTCAATTCATGAGGACTATCATGGATGTGTCTGACTCCGAATTTGTCCTGAAATAGTAGTAAAAGAGTGTCAAAATGTTGATCCAGAATCAAGGTTGTCAAAACTTGCTCGCTAACTCATCCGAGTTTACGACTTTACATCCCAAAAATTTGTTGACTCAGTCAGTCCAAAAGTTAGAAATGGTCACACTCATCTCAAACACAGTCAAACTCTCACTTGTTAACTCTTAAACTCAGAAATGATACAATGACATCAAATTCAATGAGTGTGATCGTAAATTGTAGCTATTTAGCTTATCTTCATTTCTTTATATCCAAAAATTAGGTTAAGGATCTTTACCCTTCAGAACTTTCAAAATAATTTCAAATATGTGATTTAATATGCCATATGCCATAACTATATCAATTTTTCCTTACCCTTCATAACTATCAGAATAATTTCAAATATGTGATTTAATATGCGATATGCCATAACTATATCAATTTTTTTACTTAGGTGAACTCTAACAATGAGTTTACAATTCGAGTATACCCCATTCCCGAGTTTACTTAAACTTTTGAATTTGATAAAGATTAAGTAGAAATGGTTCTTACAGGGAAGAATGTAGTATCTTTTACTGCCCAGAAGAATATGACAGTCATGAGTGCCAAGTAGCCTCCGAGAACAATCCCAGTAGCAAATATTTCCTTCAGTTTCCAGCTATCAGGCAAGGGAGATGGCTTCACTCTGTCCTTGGAAATTGTCATGATAGTTCCTAATAATGTGACAATCATTGTGTCAAATCTCTTCTAATAAATTGATACAGAGTTAGAGTCTCAACTTCAGAGGTATGTTTGGTTAGAAATCTTACCATCATTAAGAATGGCAATAATCAAAACCATGAAAGGAGAGAAGTCGAATTTCCATATCAGTGCGATGAACATGAAACCAAACTGCATTGGCAAAATCAAGGGAATCGAAATTAGCTTTTATGTTTACTATTCCTTTCCATAATGAATCATTCATAAACGAATGGTGCATGCATACTTACCACTATACGGATGGTGATGGACACTGCATAGATCTGCCATACAAGAAAAAATAATGTGACTTAAGTTAATTTTATACATTGAAACAACATATATATGAGGAAAGTGGAAAGTGACTCACTGTGTAATTTTTCATTCTTTGGAAGATAGCTCTGCTAGTTAAGACAGCACTGATAATAACACTCAATCCAGGTTCTGTCAAGACAATATCAGATGCACCTCTTGCAGCATCAGTAGCATCAGCAACAGCAATTCCAATATCGGCCTTCTTCAAGGCAGGCGCATCATTGACACCATCTCCAGTCATTCCACAAATGTGCTTCCTCTCTTGCAACTTCTTCACAATTTCATACTTGTGCTCTGTGAGATGATTAAGAAAGAAATAAGGCGTAAGCAAGGTAAGAGTTACATTAGATGGTATACAATTTCAATGAACATTAAATGAAAAAAAAAAACAGAAGTTTTTGTAAGAAATTCTGATGGTAGGACGAAAAATGAGTCTTTCTAAAAATATAAAGCAAAAATTTGACTCAAATACAATATAAATGACAAAATTGAATCTGATCCTAAACGCAAGGGACTGAGAGTACTTCTCCCAGAAAAAGAGCACAATTCCATTCATAGGAAAGATATTGTAAAGATCACAAACCCGGAAATACTCCTGCGAATCCATCGGCTTTCTCGATCAACTCCTCCACAGGAAGTGCAGCAATACTTTCATCTTTGGCTTGACCAAGCAAGGAAGCAGATGGATACATGTTTGTACCCATCCCAAGTCTCCTGCCAGTCTCCTTAGCTATGGCAAGTTGATCACCTAGAGAGTACAAAAGAAAGTCAAGATGTTAACCGAACAAAGTTCAACAGCAAAAGGTATATTATTGAATAGTGGAAACTTTCTCTTGAAGAATTTGAGTGGAAATAGTCACCAGTAATCATCTTGACATTTACTCCAAGATTAAGAGCTCTTCGAATGGTTTCAGCACTGTCATGCCTTGGCGGATCGAACAGTGGCAGAAGGCCGACAAATTGCCATGGACCACCCGGAGATTCTTTTGTTTTCTCTGGTACTTCCTGCAAAAAGATTAAGGCTAGCTCTCTAAACCTGTCCGGAAAAAGCTCCAGTACATACTTTAAAGATAAATAAAAACTATACAAACCTGTCTAGCAACACCAAGTGAACGAAGCCCTCTGTCAGCAAACTTGTCAATCATACCATGGACCTTCTTTTTAGCATCTTCCCTGAGGTTACACAGGGTCATGATCTGCACACCAAGACAACCAGATTAGTATCAACTTAGAAAACTGGAAACCCAACAATTATTTTTAGTTTCCCACAAATATCTTCTACTTGGTAATAATCCAGTTTGAGATACTGTTCGGCACTAAATGTAAGCACTCTTCTCAACAGAGATTCGAATACGAGTTTATCACATTATGGGAAACTATCCCCCTTCTACTAGGCCCAACCCCTATTTGTAGAAACAACAATTTATGAGGAAAACTTATTCACGGGATTACCTGTTCAGGAGCACCTTTGCTTGCCCTGTGCCAGTTTCCATCAGAATCGATGTAAGTCAAAGCAGTTCTCTTGTCCACAGGGTTGAATGGGAAGAAGTGGATCTCTCTAATCCCAGCTCGTGCCTGCATAAGAAATTGGTGTGTTCAGTATATTCAGTTCAAATCAATAGTCCTCTAATAATGGACTAAAACACAGCAGAAACGACAATATCAGAAAACCAAGGTTTTAAAAACTGGAAATCATTGAACCGATAAGACACTGATTCAAGGTTCAATGGTTTAACCATGATCGAATCATGATCTGGATCAGTAATAATTGAATGCATATATATATAGTAAAAATTATATATATCAACTATGCAAAAAACTTGATACCTCTTTGGGATCAGCAAGCATATTAACAATGGCAGCATCTATGGCATCCTGGTTTTCAGTCCTGGAAGCCCTTGCAGCAAGAAGGACCACGTGCTCCTTGTCCACACCCTTTGCAAAGATCTCAATCAAGTTCTTGTCAACACTGAGCTTGTTAAGGGTCAGTGTACCTGTCTTGTCACTGCAGAGAACGTCCATACCAGCCATTTCTTCAATGGCAGTCATTCGCTTTGTGATAGCACCCTGCTGAGAGAGCCTGTGAGAACCAATGGCCATTGTTACAGACAACACAGTAGGCATAGCAATGGGGATTCCTCCAATCAAGAGGACCAACAGGTTGTCAATTCCATCTCTGTACTTGCGGTGCTGAATTGGGTACATCACTATGATCTCAGCCAACATACCAACTGCAATGGAGCAAATACAGAAGTTCCCAATTGCTGTGAGGACCTTCTGGAAGTGTCCAACTTGGTTAGTGCTGTCCACAAGGTGAGCTGCCTTCCCAAAGAATGTATGAACACCGGTCGCAATAACAACAGCTTCAATTTCTCCTTGTTTACAGGTTGATCCTGAGAAAACTTCATCCCCGGGATTCTTGGTCACAGGGAGAGACTCTCCTGTAAGAGCTGATTGATCTACCTTTAACGGATCACCTTCAAGAAGACGAGCATCAGCGGGAATGATATCACCTAGTTTGACGCTTATGATATCTCCAGGTACAAGAATTGCAGCCTCATCCTCTGTCCATTTACCATCTCTAAGTACCTGAAAATTGGGCCAATGTTAAGTCACATTAATAAGCTTCAACTTAGGCAATTCTTCAGACAGTTCAAGTCCATATATGATATATCCTTACCTTTGTTTTTGGGGCAAGACCAGCCATGAGAGCAGCAGCAGCATTTCCAGCGTTATTTTCTTCAATGAAACTGATAGTTGAGTTGATCACCAACAAGCAAATAATACCCACAAAGTCTTGCCAATCTGGAGGCTTTCCATCACCATTTGCAAGAGCAATTGCCATAATTGCTGCAGCTTCCATGACCCATGAGAGGGGGTTCCACATAAACCCAAGAAACTTGAGTAATTTGCTTTCCTGTGTTGATTGCCATAATCACCAGTCAGCATTGTTCATAGGAAAGTCACAATCTGGATAAAGATATATAGTATCAGTTACTGCATAAGAAAAATACGGAACCTTTTTCTCCTCTAGCTTGTTGGGTCCAAATATCTGAAGCCGATTCTCTCCTTCCTGCTTGGACAATCCTTCTCTGGTACATTTCAATTGCTCAAACACTTCATCAATGGGAATACGTTCCTGTAAACAAGTGATATTAGACAAACTCGGACTCCTTGTCACATCCCCTCACTCCAAGACAAGACTATTGTATCACTATCAAATATTTGACATGAGTATAATCTGAATATATGACAACCAAAAAAAAACATACAACTATCTTAAATAATTAAGTTTACTAATTCTTTTTAGAATAAATTAATAACTTGATCTATTGAAGATTATCAAATTAATAATTCAATCCTTAAAAAATTATTGAAAGATTCTAATGATATACTTTTTAGTCCTTTCAATAGCCTAAAGAAAATAGGTTTGATTCTTCAAAAACTAAAAAAGATACCATCTAAATTATATATTTTAATTTTTCAAAAATCAAATTATCAATTCAATAATCTTTTAAAAAATTTAATTGTTAATTGTTGATTTACAGTCTTTTTATCCAAACATTTTTATTGGTCCCTAGCTGGCTGTCCAAACACACGAGGCGCCACTAAGAGTATACAAAACCCAGCCCGATTCAACTAAAATCCAACCCGATTCGACCCGACTTGTGGTCCAACATAAGCCAGCCTATGACGAGCGCGTTGACATGATCCTAAAGTGATTTATTTTCTGTCAGACGGAACATGACAAGTTGGCAACTATGTTTCCATGTGATTGGCGCGTGTAGATGACTATGTAATAGGCAACAGCTTTTGCCATATGAATGGCTTGTAGAACCTGTGACCCCTTCGGTTTGTTCACGTATTTTGATTATTTAAAAAAAAAACTAATAATTTGAACACTGATTGATTTCTAAAAAATAATCAACATATCAAACAAACATTAACTTGACAAGTGACAACCTCTGAATGAATCAAATGATTTAGGAATCAATTCTTTTATTCTCTTACTACAATAAAGTGTTGACTTTCATTGAGTTTAATTAGTTATTCAAATCTGAAATTAATAATTTTTTTTCAAAAAAAAAATTAAAGCACAAATGTAACGTACAACAAATTTATTATTTGGAGAGAGTAGGTCATTCACTTCATCTAGGATTTCCCAAAAATCAAAATGTTATAAATGTGAAACCATAAATGAATCAAATACAATTAATACATGTTTTCTCCCGTATACACTTGAAGAATTTATCTAACATGTATCCTTATGGCACATTTTAAGGTTTCTTCTGATTAATTAGTAAATCATAACATATTTTGAAATCTATAAAAATTTATTTAAAAGATAATTTTTATATGTTTAAAAATTTATTTAACCAATAAAAAAAATCTTAATATGTGCCCTTACATGGTGGTGTAGGAGGAAATTGCATAGGAGTTTTAGGGGCAAAACAGAGAAATAGAAAGAGTAATGGACGCATCAACGGGACTTTGGTGTGTGGGGCCCAGATGTGTCAGGTGGAGTCAGAACCGTCGAATGTGAGAGTTTCCATAAAACAGTTTATCAAAACGACAAAGTTTCGGCAAATATGAAAAGGGGTTTTGAGTACCACGGAAAAGTACTTCCATATTTCCCTCCCGCCAAACAAGGCGCAGACAAAGAGAGAGAAAGGCGAAAGAGATTAAAAAAATCAAGAAATGTGGATTTTTTTTCACAAAAAAAATAAAAAAAAATTGATAGAACGTTTTCAACGCTAATCTGTCTCTCACATGCTCAGATCCAATAGAAAACGTCCTCAATAACTCTGTTTGGTCACCGGGAAAGTGATGGAATAGAAAATAGCATTCTTAGGGATTGAATCTCACAGTCAAGTCAGGTCAAAATTTAAAAACAAATTGAAAACAGAGTTTGAAAACCTTAAACCTGAAATGAAATTTGGTAAAAAAAAAAGACTAGAAAGGTAAAATCAGAATCGATTAGGGTTTTAGGTCGTTGGAAAAGAAAAATTGCGAGCTAATTAAGATCTCGATATCATACGCTGCACAGAGATACAGAACACACAAATACAGAGAAATAAGCAGGAAAGTAATGAAATCAATGCTAGAATACAAAAGAATCGGAATCAAACGCACCAGATCGACCGTCTCGTTCTTAATCTCTTCGAGGCTGATCGCCGCCTTCTGAGCCGCCATCTCCGGTGAGTTTCTTCGCCGCCGGCGAAAATACAGACGGATCTAAAATCTCGATCACTCTCTCTGAAAAACGAAGGCAGAGAAATCAGAGGAACATTGAATGATTGAATGAAAATTCTGAATCCCAAGACGAAGAACGAGAAGGAGAAAGAAGAAGAGAAGGGTAAGAAATGAACAAGTATGGTTGTGCTTTTATACTCTCTCGGGGAGGCACAAAGCCTCTCAATTAAGACTGAGGATGTGACGTATCACAATCACACACTCTCTCTCTCTCTCTAGGGTTCAAACTTCAAAATTTTCACCCATGGTTGGTTCGTGGGTCCCATGCCTATGCCATGTGGTTCAATTAAGTTAATAAGCTTGGTAAAATTAAATAAAATAAATATAAATTATAAATATATACCAAATCTATTAATCAATTTTTAATATATAACTTCAATATAGATATATTTACCCTGCATAATAACTAAATAATTGTCAAGGATTTTTTTGTTTTTACTAGAAAGTTCATGTCAATTGAGTTCTAGGGCTCACTAAGACCACAACAAATGTTCAGGCTCTAAGTGTTTACAAAAGAACTTATAAATTGCTTATCGACAAGGTTTTCATATTAGTTGCGGAATTCAAACTCACAACCTCGTGGACATGAGTTGGCTCCTTATCAAATGAGTCAAACTTTAGTGGCAATTGTCAAGGATTTAGCTATGAAGCATGGACACTGACACGGACACGGACACACTGACACATCAAATTCTTAAAATTACATGACACGACACGGCATATATTTATATATATTAATAATTAAAAATTAATTAATTTTGATGAAAACTTTAAAAATTACAATACCTATTCCTAATATGTCATATATGTAATTGTTTGCTATTTTTTGTCATATTAAAGTCACATCAATTGATTTTATATTTTTTTGATAAAGTCACATAAATTGATTTTATATTTTGAAACTTATGAAATGCGTCGTGTAAGTTTCTTACGCGTGTCGATCCGACACGATGACACGCCTTCAAAATGAAGTGTCCATACTCCATAGGGATTTAGTCTCTAGAGGTTAAGTTTAGAGATTATGAAGCGTGACGCCCATATTACACATAGTTATGAATTTCATAATTAAAATCAATTTTTAGTAATTTTATTATGACATATAATAGAAAATAATGACACATATGATTATATTATAAATAAATATTCTAATTGTTTTCCCACCATAAAATATTTTAATTTTTTAAGCTTTCATAATAAATTATGAATTTTTAATTATTTATATATATAAGTATATATATGTCGTGTCATGTCATGTAATTTTAAGAATTTAGCGTATTGAAATGTCTGTGTCTTTCTCGTGTTCTGTGTCAATATTAGTGTCCATACTCCATAGTTCAGAGACTAAAAGTTTAAATTTAGGAAGTAATAGTATAAATTTAGTACAAATTCAATGATTTAAAAATATAAAATTAGTTCAAATTCAAAGACTAAAAGTATTAATTAATATAAATTTAGGAATAAAAAAGTATAAAATCAATTTAAATTCATAGATTAAATAGTATCAATTTAAAAAAAATTTACGGACCAAGAGCATAAAACTAATTTAAATTCAAGGACTAAATTATATATTTAAATTATTTAGAGATTAATTAATTGACTTGGTATAAATTCAAGAATAAAATAGCAAACTTTCTCAAATGAAATCTTAAATGTCCCTGCAGAATTCAGATATTTCCTTAAAAGAAAAAAGAAATTAATTAATTATTGGATTTACTGACTTTTTATATTGCAGATCCTGTATCCCAAATTAAATTCTAGACATTAATGTTTATCATAATTGAATTTACCTTAAAATCACTACTTTAAGTCTTTTTCTTAAAAAAACAAATGTAGATATCCCTTTAAATTTAAAATTTTATTTTTTTTAAGATGATATATTGTAAAACAACTAAAAATAATTATGAGCCTGTTTGGTTATTTTTTTAGAAGTAGTTTTTAATTTTAAAATTTAAAATATAAAAAATTATTTCTAAAATTTAAAAAAATAGAAAATTTTTTTTTTTGGCCTGAAGAAAACTATTGAAAGATGTTTTGAACTCTCAAAATGATTTTAATAAATTATTTTTTGAGATAAGAATCAAATAGGCTCATAATATTTAATTTTTTTTTTGTATTCATTTATTTTTATATTAATTTTTTATTTACATTTAGAGATAAGAATCAAATAGGCTCATAATTTTTGTATTAATTTACTAAAAAAAAATTTACCAAAATTTTATTTAATATACTTACAACATACTCATCACAATTTATATAAATTAATCATTTTTTTGGTAAGATATAAATTAATCGTTTTATATAAATTTAAGTAGTTTTTAATTTATTTATTATTGTTCATGTAATACCAAAATTTGATTTGTCCTTGGCAAAGACTAGCGAAAGAGGAATCATACATGTAATTCAAAATTTCTGTTTCTTAAGCATATGAAAATATGCGCAAATTGAGGCATATTCTAAAGTGCTAATAATAAAGCCAATAAAAGAAAAAGATAAATTTCATAAAAATATTTTTATGATATTGTATTCTAGTATGTTGTAAAAACAGGAAGGATTTTTTTTTTTTGGTAAAAGGAAGGAATTTAATCTGTTACTATAAATTCTTGGGTTTTCAAAATGGAAAAACAGATTTTTCCATTTAATGTATTTCAAGAAGTTAGTTCTTTCTATTATTTCAGTTTTAGACTATATTTTGATTGAAGGCAATAAAATATAAAATAAGAAAATAAGAAACAAATTATTATTTTAAAAAATTAATATATTAATGGTTATTTTTATCTATTACCCTGATTTGAATATATTTTGAAAAAATAATCACAAGTTTAAATAACAAGAAAATAATTTCTCTGTATTTTTTTATTTAATCCAAGATAATTTTTTATAACTATACTATGCGAGTTTTTTTTGGCCTGATATACTATGCGATTTTGTTCAAAGTAAAATTTCCCATTTTGAATTCTTTTACAAAGAAAGTGTGGTGGAGTATTATTTGTGTGAAATAATGATTACAATTTGCAAAGGTAAAAATTAAAATAGAAGAGTTAATAATTTAAGAGTATAGAAGTTGCAGCTTTTTTGCTTTATAAAATAAAGGGTAAATTGTAGTTTGGTACCCTCTGGTTAGGGGCGCTTCCACTTTGGTACCCTGAAAGAAAAATTTTTGTAGTTTGGTGCCTCGTGGTTTGCTCCGTTAGCGAATTGGTCCCCTGTGGTTTATTTCCGTTAAGATTTAACGGCAACTGTAATTGTGACCACATTAAAATGTCAAAAACCTCCCAACAAGTCTTCTCTCATGCGTTTAAGTCATTTCCCTTTACTAAAAGGGATTAAAACATAAAGAAAACGAAAACTAAAGAGTACATTATGTAATTTTACTGTTGAGTTAAAATTAAATATAAAAGGGTCTTTAGAATTCTAATATTACAGAATTTTCTCCTTTTCATAAGATTTCTTTTGAATAGGTCCTAATTTAATTACACTTTAATCCCAAAAGTTTATGATCGTTATCAAAATAGTCCTTAAAATGTCAAAAGACAAATGAGCATCTATATTTATAAAAAAGTCCTCATATTCAACTACAAAAGCTGAAATTTTCATTCAAGTACACTACAAACAAATCAAAACCCCAATATTTCCAAAATCAAGCCCTACAAATTTCTTCAGACCCTACAAATTTCATTCAAGTACACTACAAACAAATCAAAACCCCAAAATTTCTTCATACCCACAAATCAAAACCCCCAAATTTTTCCAAAATCTAATACTATTCTATTACTACACCACTAATACTAATTATTAGTACTCTGTTAGTATTTAGTATCACCATACCCTGCTCTTCCTCCTCATTCCTCCGGCAAATTCCTAAATACCAAATTATTATGTGCGAATCAATTCCCACCAAAACCATGTCCGAAAGCTCATACCATGTTGTACTTGATCTCACTCCCTACACATTCATTGAGCCCGAAAAGCGCACATCTTCTTCTTCTTCTTCTTCCCAATGGTTGACGTAGGGTCAGTTCGTTTCCGTTTTTTTTAGAATTTGTTTTGATTATAATCATGTTATGATTATAATCAAATTTGTTTATTTTTGTAGTGGTGTTTGGATGATTGTTGATTATTTATGTGAAATTATTAAAATGGGTATGTAATGATTGTGGTAGGTGGATAAAAAGTAAGGAAATTGATAAATTGTATAGGGGTATAAATGGAAGAAAAAGTTAGAAAAAGTAAGGTGTGATTTGATTATAATAAAAGTGTGTTTGGATGTGATTGTTGTTGTGAAAAAAAACAAAAATGTTACTGTTTGTCTTGAAAAACGTGAAATCTTGATTATTTTTGTGAGTGGGTTGGGGGATGTTTTTCCGAATCGGTGCACCGTTTCATTTTTTGCCTACGAAACGGTGCACCAACGAGGATTAAATTGTCTTTCAGCACCCAAATTCGGTGCACCGAATAAGCAAATCGGTGCACCGATTCGCATTAGATGAGAGAGAAAAATTTAACGCACGCGGACCCGAATTTTTTTTCCAATTTGGCATAAATCTATCTCTCTCCTCTCTCTCTCTCTCTCGATTCATCCTCCTCCTCTCTCTCTCTCTCTCGATTCATCACCAGAAATTGGAGATTCTGAAGGCACCAAAGGCGAAGAATGCAAATGGGGTTGCAAAGATGTAGATGATGAGTACTGAAGAGTAATTGAAGTAATAGAAGCCATGTTTGTTTTGAAGATTCAGGAGAGAAGTTCTATTATTAATGTAATAGTCTGTTGTGATTGTTCATAACTTATTAAATTGGAGATTCTGGAGATTTGCGATTTGTCCCTCCATTTTTATTCTTTTTTACCATTTTCATAGATCTGGTTCTTCAATTTTCCTCTCTCTCTCTCTCTCTCTCTCTCTCTCTCGCTCTCTCTCTCGCCTCCACAAGATTCGATTTCTTCATCGAGCAATGAAAGAATTTGGGAATTTCCACACAGAGCAATGAAAGAATTTGAGAATCTGGGAATTTCCACACAGAGCAATGAAAGAATTTCCACATGAATCTGGGAAATTGTTTGTAGAGGGACGAGAGAGAGAACAATGGGGAGGAAGAAGAAAAACAATGGTTAAAATATGAATTTCAATCCTAAATTATTTGGACAAAATAACAATTTAGCTCAACACAAGAATGAGTATTTCCAAAATGGTCCAATATTGAGGTAAAAGACCATTTTGCCCTTTGTGATTGGAGAATGAATGTATTAGAGTATAGGTAATTATAGGTTTATGTATAGGGGTATAAGTGTAATTGAGTGTGTTTGATTATTTAAGAATCATGATTATAATTGAATCAGGAAAAAAACGTAAACGAACGTGTTTATTTTGATTATAATCAAAACAAATTATAATCAAAACGGAAACGAACTGGGGCGTACCGTGACATTGTGTGTGAGCTGAAATCCCTGTTCTTTCTGACTTCACCCAGAAAAATTTGGGGGTTTTGATTTGTGGGTATGAAGAAATTTTGGGGTTTTGATTTGTTTGTAGTGTACTTGAATGAAATTTGTAGGGTTTGAAGAAATTTGTAGGGCTTGATTTTGGAAATATTGGGGTTTTGATTTGTTTGTAGTGTACTTGAATGAAAATTTCAGCTTCTGTAGTTGAATATGGGGATTTTTTTATAAATATAGATGCTCATTTGTCTTTTGAGATTTTAAGGACTATTTTGATAACGATCATAAACTTTTGGGATTAAAGTGTAATTAAATTAGGACCTATTCAAAAGAAATATTATGAAAAGGAGAAAATTCTGTAATATTAGAATTCTAAAGACCCTTTTATATTTAATTTCAACTCAACAGTAAAATTACATAATGTACTCTTTAAGTTCTGTTTTCTTTATGTTTTGATCCCTTTTAGTAAAGGGAAACGACTTAAACGCATAAGAGAAGACTTATTGGGAGGTTTTTGACATTTTAACGTGGTCACAATCACATTTGTCATTAAATCCTAACGGAAATAAAACACAGGGGACCAATTCGCTAACGAAGCAAATCACAGGGCACCAAACTGCAAAAAATTTTCTTTCAGGATACCAAAGTGGAATCGCCCCTAACCACAGGGTACCAAACTGCAATTTACCCTAAAACAAACAACTATAATCAACTCAAACTTTCCAAAATAAATAAATAAATAAATACCAGAAGGATTGATGCTATTTAATTTTTTATAAGATATTTAATTAAAAATTACATAACATAAAAAATTATTTATTATTTATAGTTATATTTATATTTATATTCATATTTATATTATAATAGCTAAATAATATTTGTTGAAATTTTAATCTTCTATTCCCAGATTTATTTACAAAAAAAATAATAATTATATAAATAAATGAATAAGGATTATACTAAATATTGAATAATACTAAATTCTTAAAATTAAATAAACATGGAAATTAACTAAATAATATTATTTATATAAATAATATAATATTATAAATAATTCTGTTTATTATTTTTATTTATATTATAATAACTAAATAATATTTATTGAAATTTTAATCTTCTATTCTCAGATTTATTTACAAACAAAACTAATTATACAAATAAATGAATAATGATTATACTAAATATTGAATAATACTAAATTCTTAAAATTATATAAATATGGAAAATTAACCATATCCATAAAGAAATTAACAAAATGGAATTTTAATTTCGGTGGGTCCCACAGATAGGAAGTGATCGAAGCTTGACACAACGCAGAAAGCGACGAATAGTGGTTTTGTGTTGACAACAATAATAGAGAGCGCGTGGGACCCACTTGCGACGTCATTGGTTGAACAAGTTGAATACAGCAATTCCCACTCCCAATAATCCTAAAAATTTATTAAATTGATAATTTAAAAAAATTAAAATACATAATTTATTTTTTTTGATAGACATAATTTAATTTTAAAAAATAAAATAATTTATTTATTAGTTTTTTTATATATATAAATTTAATAATATATTATTTTAATCTTTCAAAAATTATATTTTATATTTTAATTATTTTAAGGACTAAGTTTCATGTTTTTGTTAAATAAAAATTGAACTATTAACTCAGTAATATTTTTTTTGGTAAAGTTAATATTTTAAATACTATATTGTTAACCTTACCAAATTAGTTCTTCCTAATTCTATATATATATTTAATAATATGTCAGGTTCACATTTCCAAGAAATATTAATATCATGTTCATAAATTACATTCCAAAGAAAATTAAATGTAAGTTGGCCAAAAAAAAGAAAATGAAATGTAGTGTGCAATGATAATAAAAAAAATATTTTTAGTTTATCAACAATATATGTTCTTTACAAAATAAAAATAAAAATACTAAAAAATATTTTTGTCTACCAAAACAAAATAAAAAAAAATTATTTTTTTTTCTCATTTGATTATATCGTAGAATTCATTATGATTATAAAAAATATTTACAGTAATTTAGAACACATGTATTTCAAATTAGTACAAATATATAAAATCAAAAATTTTGATAGTCCTTTTTCTTTGTAAATAAATATGGGAAAACCTTCGATAGTTCTAAATCTCTATAAAATTGTACAAAAGAAAGCGTAAATTTTCTCTTTAAAATTATTGTTTAATTACTATATGATTAAAATTTTATTTTGATTTACTTAATAGTGATTTCTCAGGGAACTTTTGATTTTTTTTTTTTAAGATTAACTTAAAATAGTAGGTTTTTTTTTATATTTATATGAAAAATCTGAGACGTAAGATTTTGTCTCCTAAAAATATTATACATTAGTATATCTTATTTTCTGATTTTCTTTTTTTGATTTAAGCAAGGTTCGCTATCACATACATTCTGAAGTTTTAATCATGTTAGTTTAAAAATACTTTTATTAATAACACAAATTTTAAATATATCATATAACTAAATACATACTCATTTAAACAGTAAAATATCATATATAGTTAAACAATATTTTCTTCCAGAATAAAGCTGTCATTAAAAATAATTTTGTCATTAAAAAAATATTAACTTCAGTCTTGGAAAATTTAATATTTAAAAAGTGTGTATGAATCTTCAATAAATCTTCATATTGGCAGGTCAAATTCACATTCAAAAGTCTGAATCGTTGATATTTCTGACGTCTTTCCTTTACAACATGGGACTAAAATATTTTGTTTATAATTAAACATGGAATTATAATTTGTAAATTTATTTTAATTAATTTGGTTAAACGCGCTCAAGTCTATTATATTAGTACGTGCGCTGGCTTGATGAACGGCAGATGCTATAAGGGGCCCACCATTATCTCACTCATGAAAATCATAAAATAATATAATATGTTTTTAACCTCGTAATTTATTAAAATGTGAAAGGATTTAAGGGCACATTTTAAGGTTTCTTCTGATTGGTTAGTAGAGCATCTCATATCTTGAAATCTACGAAAATTCATTTAAAAGATAACTTTTTAATGTTTGAAAACTTACTTGACCAATAGAAAAAACCTTAACATGTGCCCTAAGGGCAGGGCACATGTTAGAAGGACCATTTTTTTGATTTCACAATTTTACAACAACAATAACCAAAGTCTCTTCTCATCAAATGGATATCTATATATATATGTATATATATATACATCTATACTATATTATATATGTGAGGGTACTTTTGGTTGGTAAAAAATAATTAAATTAAAAATTAAAAAAGGGCAAAACTTATGTCAAGTTCCCTACATCATTGCTATCAAGTTCTCTAATCAACATTTGACACGTGGCAAAAATTTTATATATGACCAATCATGATAGAGAGAAAATATTAAACACCACTTTTTGCATGACTAATCATTGAAGAGAGAGAATGTAATCAAGACTTATGATTGGTGGAACTGGATAGCAAGGATATAAGGAACTTGATATAAATTTTATCCTTAAAAAAATATACTCTGTGAGGGTGTTTTTGGTTGGTCAAAAATAATTAAATAAAATTAAAAAACAAGAAATAAATAGGTGGAACTTGATAATTGGCTAATTGTATAGATAATGGGAGAGAGAAAGTAGTAGATGTGATTTAAGAAAGTGAAAACTTATTATTGGGTCTTTTAATTTTCACACTTCTAACAAATTAGTCCTTAAATAATAGAAATATACTATATAGTCACTGAATAACTACAAATGTCAAATTAAATGTTACATACATATTCAGCTATATAAATCAATTGACACCAACATGTTCCATCCTTGTACATATCAATCGTTAGGTTATTGATAGATAAATCTTTTTAGATTGTTTCGTGGATAGTTTTCTTTTGTCTTCCTCTTTTTTGTGTTATGGGATAATCAACCATTTGGTTAACTCCGCGTACCGGGGCCTCCACAAGTCTTCTTTGTACATGTCCAAACCACTTAAGGCATATTTCAACCAATTTCTCTACAATAGGTGCTACTCCAACTTATTCTCTAATGATCTCATTCATGATCTTGTATTTTATAGTATGACCACACATCCATCGAAGCATTCTCATCTCAGTCGCGTTGAATTTGTGCTCATTCCGCCATTTTATCGCCCAACACTTAGTACCATACAACAAAGCAGGTCTTATAGTTTTAGCGGGTCTTATAGCAATGCTGATATCTTTCTCCATTTCATTCACCCTAACTTGACTCCTGTGATTAATGTCCTCTTCTATTTCCCCTTTACTTTGCATTATCTTTCCCAAATACTTAAAACTTGTGACTTCTTGTAACTGATAATTTCCAAGTTTCACTACATCTATAGAATCTCATTCTCTACCACTGAGCTTACATACCATAATCTCACAATTTTACATTGATTTTTAATTTTATTCGTAAATTTTTTTTTGTTGGCCAAACATTCTTAAAATTTGTTTATGATTAATTTTATCTAAGGATGACAACGGGTAGGGTACCAGATGGTTTTGCCACTATCCGTATCCTATTCGCATCCGTTCATCCAAATCAATATCTGTACCCTATCCGTATCCGATAAATTAATATCTATACTTGTACCATATCCGGTATTCGATGGGTATCCGAAATATCCGAAAAAATATGAATATGGGTAGGATATCATATTTTATAAATTGGATATATCGGGTACCCAATATCCAGTATTCATCAACTAAAATAAATAAATGAAATTACTATTATTTTATATTTTAAATGTTTTTAAATATAAAAAAATGTAAAATAAAAAACCTAATTGTATAAAAAATATATATATACAAAAATAATTAATTAAATTTAAAAAATTATAAATAAAATATTAAATTGAGTGTAAAATATAAAAATTAAATATGCAATAGGGCATCAGATATCTGTAACCCTAACTATATCTGTTCATTTCAGACGAATATAGGGTATCGAGGGCAATATCAGTATCCACTCAATATATGAAAAATGTTTAATTTTCACTACCCGTACCCTATTCGATATCCGGTATCCGACGGACATCGAATAATTTTTTCGGACGAATATGGACGGATACCCTAATTATCCAAAGAAATTGTCATCCCTAATTTTATCTTTAAAGTTTCACATTTTCATCAATGATAAAGTATCCCCATATATCTCAACCGCTTAACCGACTTGGTTATCAAAGGTTCTTGCTTTCCTCAATTCATCGATACCTATATATTGCTTTGTAGTTCATAAACTATGCTAATATTTTCACCCACTTTAATATCAAACCTTTCTCTTGCTTTGTAGCCCCGAATTCGAAGAAAATTGGACTCGATAAATCCCAAAAAGGACCAAAACAAAATACAGCAAAACGAAGCATTTTTCTCAAAATTTCCATGTGCAAAATGATCCTTAGGAGCCGAAAATGAGTACCCATAAACTCATTTATCAAAACAAACTGAAATGAACACGGATCGAAGCTCAAAAGTTTCGTAAAACGGTACAATAACGAGGGTGGGGGCATAATTGAAAATAACGTTTCACATTGGGGACACAACTGACACAAATGAAACGTTAGGGGCATAACTGAAAATCACCGCAAACGTTAGGGGCATGAAAGGGTGTTTTTGCCTTTATTTATTTACTTGTTATAAGTCACATAGAGTTTTTCGTTAATTTATTAGATGAAATTAGTATAAAAAATAGGGTAAATTATACTTTGGTACCATGTGGTTTGACCTCATTCCACTATGGTACCATGTGGTTTAAAACGTGACACTTTGGTACATTGAACAAATTTTCCGTTGAATTTGGATGGGATTTTGCATGTGCACCAGACATGCATCTCACATGCCTCAATAAAACTCGATTTTCTCTAACTTTTGGTCAAAACAAAGATTAAACACAATCTATATTTTGAAAAAAGCCTCTAAAATCCAAGAATTTTGAGATATGTTTTTTGAAATTCAGATTTTGTTTGATCTTTGTTTTGACCAAAAGTTGAAGAAAATCGAGTTTTAATGAGGTATGTCAGATGCACGTGCAAAATTCCGTCCAAATCTAACGAAAAAATTGTTCAAGGTACCAAAGTGTTAATGATACATATCTCAGTGTACCAAAGTGTCACGTTTTAAACCACAAAGTTTTAATGAGGTATGTCAGATGCACGTGCAAAATTCCGTCCAAATCTAACGAAAAAATTGTTTAAGGTACCAAAGTGTTAATGATACATATCTCAGTGTACGAAAGTGTCACGTTTTAAACCACAGAGTGCCAAAGTAGAATGAGTTCAAACCACAAGATACCAAAGTATAATTTACCTTAAAAAATAAAAATAGATAATAAACAAATTTTGAATATGGGGACAATTTGCCTTTATTGAAATATATATTGTATACTTCATCAATTTGTTATTTATTTATAAGCACAAATTGATGAGAAAAAAAGGAATTAATATGTCAACAATTTGTTAGGAGAAAGGTTACTATTTAATCATTGAATCTATACCATCTAAACGAATCACTCTAAATAATCGAAATATATGATTTGATTTTTAAAATATTACAATTATGTCCCTAAAATTATTTGACTGCGCCTTACATTTATATTAGTCCAAAATATATTCTCAAGTAAATGACTGCGCCTCCTCCTCAATTCTTAGCCGATTTCCACTTGTAATTATTTGACTTCGAATTTAATTTTCAAACTTTACCTTTTTATATGCGTTTTCTGTTTTTCTCACAAATTTTGGTGTGCCTTGTGTGAATAAGGAAATCCATGTCTTCAAACTTTACTATATACGCGTCAATGCGTGTGGGTTTCTAAAAGAAAGTCCATATTTGTTAATTTGATTTTTAGCTTGTATATATGGTCATGTATACAAAAGTCTTTAATATAACATTTGATTTTTCATATACATAATATATATAACATTTAATTAATTAGGTAGAAATATATGATAAAATGCATACTTTTTTTTGGTACAATAAAATGCATACTTTTTTATAGGATAATCAAAGTTGACAATTATATAGGAATCAATAAACCAACAATAGTATTGATTGATGTCACTCTATGATTTATTTTGTGTTTTTAGTTATTTATAATGTTGTCTTCTGTTTACTCTTCTTTATTCTTTGTTTATTTATTTTTTTTAGTATTTTACCAAAAATATTATTATATCCACCTTTTTTCTAAAAGAATGTAGTCTTTTAATATGTCATTACAGGTAAAGTTTGAAACTTCTTCGAACTTATTCTATATATCTCAATGGAGAACGTTAAAGATTTTATATATCAATTTCTACTTTGCAGGTTTTAGTTACATTCTTATTTTTAAGCTCAATATTTAAAACTAGGTGGCAAATTTTAATTTCAAAGAATTACAAATTGATAAAACTGTTTTTGACATCTAGTCAAGTTGATGATGATTACTTTGTTATTATTCGTGAGATAGGAACACTGATACTATATCTCTCAGAGTTGTATTTGCATCTTTTACTACTTTAACATTATTTTACTTAATTGCATCATTAATATCCCTTTAATCATAAATTTACATATTAAATGTTTTTCACCGGATTTCCTTATAATTTGCATTATCAACTCTAAAGTTGAAGGTAATCAAGATCGGGATCTTGTTAAGGATCGAAAGCGGTACAGGATAGATCGAATCAGAAGATCGGATTGAGGATTGTAAGACCTAGTTTTTTTTTTTAAAAAATAATATATATGTAATAATATTAATTTTTTAGTAATATTAAAAAAATCTCTATTATTTGATCCCTGAATTTACACCGTGTTAACTAATCAGTCCTTGAATTATTACAATTGTCAATGATTTGGTCCTTGGGTAAAATTCATAGAACAAAAAGTATAAAGTTAATTAAAATATATTCAGGAATCAAATAGTATTAATTTAGTATAAATTTAGGGACCAAAAAGTATAAAGGTAATTAAAATTCAGGAACCAAAGAGTTAATTTAATATAAATTTATGGAACAAAAAGTATAAAATTAGTTTAAATTTAGGGACTAAATCGTTGATAACTGAAATATTTCAGGGATCAAATTGTGTATTTTGATTATTAAGGGAGTGATTAGTTGACTCGGTGTAAATTCTGGGACCAAATAGTACATTTTCTCTAAAAAATATGTCAAAATGCTAAGAAAAAGAAAAAAAATTTAGAATATGACCAAGATCTCCAGGATCTTGCGATCTTATGATCCTACCCAAAAAATTGCGATCCCACTACGATCTCAGCCATTTTCGATCCTGTGCAATCTGGCAAGGTAGACTTGATCAAGATCTCGATCTTACACGATCTTACGTTCTAAAATCTCGATCCTAATTATCATGCTCTAAATTCTTCAAGAAGTTCCGCAAAGTGATTCAAACTAAGATGTACCACTATGTTGCATAATACTAATATTACTTTTTTTTTTGTAAGGAAAAATTTAGGTGAGAGGATGACGTCCTAGTCTAGGGTCAGGGCTAGCCTTCGGGCTCAAATAGCACTTACAGAGGTACTTACAGATGACCTACCAAATGAGGCATCACTAGGAATCGAATCCAAGCCATAATACTAATATTACTTGATACACCTCATGATTTGTACAACATTCGTTGATTTGAAGTTTGATGTCTTTATCATTTAATAACTTATAATTTGTATATCTAAATTAATGTCCATGATTTCCATAATTCCATCATTATCTCAACCTCTGAGTATAGTGTATAGTTTCTGATTAGTTGAGATATTTTCAACAAAGAAGAGAGAGATAGAAAGAAAAACTCAATAGCTTAAGCTATTGAGTTTTTTTTTTTTTTTTTTTTTTTTTTTTTTTTTTTTTTTTTTTTTTTTTTTTTTTTTTNTTTTTTTTTTTAGCAAAACCCTATTCTCTTCTTTAAAGCTATAACTATTATTTCTCATTTGTCTTTAATTCAAAAGACCAAAAGCTTACCATTGGTTGAGAAATTCTCTCCTATAACTATTATTTACTTACTACTTATATGGATGAGATCTAATATAATAAGTTTCAGTCATCATCAATATAATTGGGTAATGCTAACAAGTGCCTTAGGGCATTTTTTAAGGTACATTAGTTGCACTCTAAAAATGAAATTTTTATTTTGAAAATGTAAATTTACCTCAGAATTTTAAAGAAACAATAACTCTTTGTCCCTTTACATGGAAATTCTGAGGCAAATTCTGAAGTGCATTATTGTTTCTTTAAAATTCTGAAGCAAATTTACATTTTAAAAATAGAAATTCGAGTGCAATTAATGCATCTTAACAAGTGCCCTTATAGATTTATAGGTTAAATATTTTAAATTTTACATTATGTAGTGCAAGGGATAGTATTATTAATAGTATGTTATGAAAATTGCAATTCTATAATTGACTAATTTTTATTTGTGTTTAGTTATGATTAATTTTACTATGCACTATAGATATGTATTCTGTTTCTTTTTTTGGTAAAATAAGGGTTACAAGACATGATTATTTTTTTTATTGATAGCATGTTTATACTGTTACAATTCTATATTTATGAAATTATTTATTTTATGATTTTTTAATATATTATTAATCATAATCAATTCATGTAAGTTTAAAATAAAGAGAAATCACCTCACGCATTGCGCAAGAGGACACACTAGTATGTGAAATGCCCAACAATAAAAAATTTATGAAAGAATATAATTCAAAAATTAGATATATCTAATATTTGATATTCACTAGCTAAAATAAATGAATTAAAATATAATAAAATACATATATGATATAATAAAATATTTATATTATAGAGTATTGAATATCTTCTATTATATATTTTTTTTTGTGCCTGAATATATATATATATATGTATATATATNCCTAACGTTTGCGGTGATTTTCAGTTATGCCCCTAACGTTTCATTTGTGTCAGTTGTGCCCCCAATGTAAAACGTTAGTTTCAATTATGCCCCCACTCTCACTAGTGTACCGTTTTTCGAAACTTTTGAGCTTCGATTCGTGTTCGTTTCAGTTTGTTTTGATAAATGAGTTTATGGGTACTCATTTTCGGCTCCTAAAGATCATTTTGCACATGGAAATTTTGAGAAAAATGCTTCGTTTTGCTGCATTTCGTTTTGGTCCTTTTTAAGGTTCATCGGGTCTGATTTTCTTCAGATTTGGGGCTATTTTGAGCTTAATCTTTGAAATTGATCCAAAGAATTAAATTTGTGATGTCCAAAAATTAAAACCCATATGAAATCTGATCAAAACCGAGCTCAAATCGTGCGAAAATGGTGTTTCTTTTTGTGGATGATTGAAATTGAGGGCATAATTGAAACTAACGTTTCACATTGGGGGCACAACTGACACAAATGAAACGTTAGGGGCATAACTGAAAATCACCGCAAACGTTAGGGGCACGAAAGGGTGTTTTGCCAAAATAGTTTTATAAAATTTTCACATGTCTACTTATTTATTCGTGATTTATTTAATTTCTTTTTTTATGGATCTAATGTACCTTTAAATTTATTTATTGTGTTACACACATTCTAAAAATCACTATGATGCCGTGTACAATTTAATCTTTTGATAATTCAACATAAGGGATTTACTAAGAACCAACATTAGGCATAGTGGAATAATCACTTTACCAATTCTGAGTCAGAACTCACAACTTTAGGTGAAGGCAGTGACTTGGTCTTTTTCAACAATCCACTCTCATCACAATCTGGTGAAGGTGGTAATGATGGATGTATAGGACCACTGTGTAACAATAATATACCAGCCCCATGAATATCCACTTCCTCTACATGCTGAAAATCCTCCTTCCTACTCTCTATTCTCCTCAGAATCTCCAGAACTTCATTCATAGAAGGTCTCAGTTCCCTATCCCTTTGTAAACACTGAAAAGCCAATTCAGCCACAGAGACCATCATCCTCCTAACATCATTATTTGACTCAAACCCAAGAGAAGCATCCACTAGCTCTTTAAATTCACTTTTCTGGATCTTCCTTATGGCTAGATTTGCCAAGTTTATGTCATCCTTATGCCTGCTGATATCAACCGCTGGCAAAGATGATATCAGTTCAATAAGCACAACCCCAAAACTATACACATCACTCTTGCTTGTAAGCTGATAGCAATTATGATACTCTGGATCAACATAACCTGGCGTCCCTTGTGGGGCAGTAGAAACATGGGTGACATCATCAGGGAACAACCTTGAAAGCCCAAAATCTGCAACCTTAACACAGAAGTTGTTGTCAAGGAGGATGTTGGTACTTTTGACATCGCGGTGGATGGTGTCGTTGGCATGAAGATATGACAATGCACTTGCAGTTTCTATGGCAATTTTCATTCTTGTAGGCCAAGGTAGTAACCCACGGTTGGCTAGTTCACCATGGAGATGACAAGAAAGTGTGCCATTTGGAATGTATTCATACACAAGGAGGAGCTCACGGCTGTGTCGTGAAGTGCAGCCATAGAGGGACACAAGGTTTTGGTGGCGCAAGCGTGTGAGGATCTCAATTTCATTCATGAACTGTTCTTCTCGCCGGTAGTTGTGATCATATAGGCGCTTGACTGCTACTTCTCGTCCATCTTGGAGTTTTCCTGGTTTCCAAATATTGAAGCACAAGTTATGAACAAATTATAATTTAGTTTCCTACAATGAATTTGAAGCCTCGGATTTAAAATTGGAAAGGGCATTGTGCCAGTGAATTACCATAGTAAACAATGCAAAAGCCTCCATTTCCAAGTTCTCTGGTGCGGTCAAAATTATTTGTTGCTTTCTCAAGCTCCTCGTAAGAGAAGACGGATACTCCAAAGTATACTCTGCCACTCTCTGGGTCTACATTTGTGTGGGGATTATCTTCTGTTGATTGCAACTGGACATTTGAAGATGCATATTTTCGTTTATAACGCCGTCGAAGTAGCCACCAAATTATCAGAAAGCCCAAAAAACCAACAGATAAACCTGCAAAATGGGAGCTCTCTCATCAAATATGACATTTTTATAATCAAGTAATTGTAGTGGAATTGTGGATAGAGGGAAAAAACAATTTTTAAGAGGGTTGGAGTGGACAAGATAAAAGTGCTGATGGAATTCATTATTCACATGGAATATTCAAAAGATTCAACTATTCTGAACTCATATCCTTAAGGTACAAAAGGTGGACAATATCTAATAGTTTAAACTCTTATGATTAACTTATCTTGAGCAGAAGGCATGATGAAATATATAGAACAGTGTTGTTATTTTTTGGAAATAAAAAATGTCACTGTCATTCTCATATGAGAAATTCCAAGTTTCATTTGAAACAAACAATGTGCAAGGAAACAAGTAGTCAACAAGTATTAATAACATAATAGACCTCTGAAAAAATCTGTAGAAACCAAAATGAGATTCTCTGGAATATACATTAAAAAGATAAAAGGGCCAAATCCCAAATATAATACTAGAGAAAGAAGATATTTTAATTTTATAGGTTGTAAAATGTAATAATCAAATTGATTAAATTGGAAGGCTAAAAGCTGAAAATGAATATATATATATATATATATATATTACAGTGATTACCTAGCCCAAGTCCCATTGCCAGCTTAACCTTGCTTTTCTGATCTGCAGGTGGACCTGGAGGCGAAGATGAGGCTGAAGCTGGAGCAGCAAGTAAAAGAAGAAATCATTTGAAGTGAACAAACACAATTAACAAAGTATGAGACAAGCCAGCCAGGAAGCTCAACTCAACAGATAACAGGGAAAGCTAATTCACTTTACTTCGGAAGCAAGAAGCACATAATAGTATATTAAAGACCCAAAAATAATATCTCGGCTGGCGCATCCATGTCAAGGATATTACTTCATCCGAGAGACAATCTTACATATCCTCAGAAAATTAGTATGAGATAACATGAATGTTGAAAAACTTAAGAAACCCATCAATTTGAGCATACCTTCGCAATAAAAACTTCTGTTTCTGTCAAGCCGACACAGGCCTCTTTTGTGGTTGTAACACTCATCACATTCATCAGACAATCGTACATCAAGAACCATCTGGCCAGTTAAGAATGACAGAAGATCGTCGGTATCGGGTAGATCTTTTTTCGGAAGCACAACAACTGAACATTTTGANTTATATTTTTAATTATTTCCAAAAATGAAAAAAATCAACTTATTAATTATTTAATTAATTTTATTATGTGTTTGTATGTAGAATAGATTTATTTTTTTGTATAACAAAAACTTAGTGATTTGAGTCCCAACAACTCATTAAGGTTAGAATTTTGTCTCCAAACTCAATGAGTACTTATAATTTGTTTACCTAAAATCCTCACATAGATAATCTTATAAGTTATGAGCCAACTACTTAGAGTCTTAGACTAATCATTATTGGCTATATATATAAATATAATAAGGCAAAAGTACTGTTGGTACTCTTAACATATGGGGTCATTTTCAGTTATACTCCCAATATTTTTTTTGGTCAATTATACCTCAACCCCTAACTAATTACAGAATAGTCCAGAATGTTTGTCATCTTTAACAAACAGGTTCTTAGAAGCCATTAACGACACTCCTTCTATTACCCTAAAACATCGCTACCACACTTCATCATTGTTGTCCACTCTGTCCCCGTTTTCGTCAACATGGTCCTTCTCTTCATCCTCAGCTCCCTGGTTTCTCCTAAATTACGTTGTTTTCATCCCTCACAATCGTCTCTCTCAACCATCTTGTCTATTTTGACTCTCTCTCTCTAAAGAGGTTTTGAAGTTACTTTACTTCTCAATTTCGACGACCACAACGCCACCGCCACGGGAGATTGTGTGTTAACGTCGGGAACTAGAGCTATTGGTATTTCTGCTCGATTTCTGTGTATTCAAGACTCACCAGCGAGTTTGTGTGTAGTTGCCGGAACTGTGAAAAACAAAGGGGAGATATTTTTCGGGTTTCTCAATTGCAGGGACCAATTCGTTAAAGATGACAAACATTCTGGATTGTTTTGTAATTAGTTAGGAACTCGTGTAAAAGAAAAATCTTGAGAGAATGGGGAATTTCTAAATAATAGAAACTTAAGGACCTTCAAACAAAAAAAAAATGTTGATTTATGATATAATTGACTCAAATATGAAACGTTGATGCTATAATTGACAAAAAAAACGTTGGGACTATAACTGAAAATGACCTCATACATTGGGGGTACCAACATTACTTTTGCCATATAATAAAGTTTTATATGGAGAGTGTTCATCACATATATAGCACTACTTTAATTTTTCATGTCTATCTCTCTTTTTATTTTATTTTATTTTTACTTTTTATATGAATAAATGTGATAATAAAGAGAGGAAAAAAAATATACTAAAAAAATTTAATTATTTGAACACTCTTCTCTATATTATAATCTGATTGAATATTATTAAACACTCTTAGGACAAATTAAGTGACCCATATATAATTAAAATCAAAGCATTTTCACCTTCTTCATGTTATTATATTCATTGATGTGGATCAAGTCTCGTGGATTGACATTAGGGAGTCAAATTAGTGACCGGGTTTAATTTAAGAGAGAGTAATTAAGTATGGTGAAGTATATTTGTTTGGCCAATATTTTAAAGAATTTTATAAACTTGGAACACTATTATTAGAATTAACATAATCTATATTTTGAATTATTCAATTTGGCAGCTTTTAATTCCAACTATTTACTCAAAAAACATTATAATATATATTTAATTACAAGTATATGCTGCCCAGCCCTTTTAACTTAAAATCTTAAAAGTTTTTAAGGGAAAAAAAATTCTTACATGATACTATATATTTTTGGAGTCTTTAACAATACTCCACCAATTGCCATTAACTAAAATAGAAAAGAAATAGGGTTACTTAAAATATCTACATTAAAACACGAACGAAAAAGACAAACTCTGACATTATATGTGATTGCCTATTTGCAACGGTAATGTGTGCCAGTATATGTTTAATTTTTTTTCCTTATTTTATTTTAAAATTTGTAGACGTTGATACTTGATAATTTAAAAATCATACAAGATACTATAGCTAGTGAAAAAGGTCAAGGAATGAGAATTAATTTTGATATCCACTTAGATTTGAATTCATGAGATTTATTTTTCTGAGTTGGACGATGAATAAGGTATGATAAAAGACATATTAATTAATATTATTTTTAAATTTAAGAATCTTGAAACTATTTATAAAATAACTTACTTTTATTATATTTTTAAATAATAGAAGAAAGAAAGAAGTGAAAACTTAGTAAGATTTCTTATGAAAATTCTTACTATTTTTCATTATTTTATATTTTAAAAATATACAGTTTCAAGAAATTAACTATAAGATAAGAAGATTCCAAAATTATAAAATATACTAGTAAGATAAAAGTAAAATGACAAATATTTCCCCATAATATTTTTGTTGGTTTTTTAGATAATTTATTCTTGTGTGAGAATCCTATATAAGTCTATTGAGGGACTCATTATGATTTATGAAGCCTCATATTTGGGGGTTCACGAGTAGATTAGACTTAAGGTAGGTTAGGTTGGGTTGAAATCTTTTTAGGGCGAACTCGTGGGTTAACCCAAACCAAAGAATAATAGGTTGGGTTGGGCGAACTCGCCGATTAATACATTCTAATTTACAAATATTTTTTTTTGTTAAAAGTTTTTCATATAACTTAACAAGTGTACTCTATCAGATAAAAGTTCCTATGATTTTGGTTTTTAGTTTTTTTGTAAATAAAATTAAATTGTTGAAAAATAGAAGACACATACTCATAGTAAGCTAGTCTCATCTACATTATGAAAATGTAAGGGTAAATAACAGTTGGAACACCAAAATAAAATAAAAAAAAATATAGGGCTAACAGGCAGGTTGGATTGAGTTGAGTAAGTTCAAAATTTTGAAATCCACAACTCAACCCAAACCACTATGGGCTGAGGTTTTTCAACCCAAACTAACTCGTCAACCCAACTAAACTAGCTCAAACATGCAGGCTGGGTTGATTTTGGCAGGTTGGCTCGAACCGCTGAACACTCATACTCATATTGGATAAAAAAGCAATTTGACTCTCTTCGCTCTTCTATAAACCAAGTTTTCATTCTCCTCTCGAAATGTACATGAGAAGGGAGCTCCAACTCTTAGAAAACTTTCACTAGTCCTTTTTCAGTCCAATTTTGTATTTCAGATTTTCTTTTTGCAATTTATTGTAGATTATAGATTTATCTTTAGTTGATAAAACTTGCCGCATGGTTTGGACAATGTTACTAACAGAATGTTTAGGTCAATATTTTGAGTTATATTTTCTTATTTTAAAATTTATTTAATTTTAT
This sequence comes from Chamaecrista fasciculata, assembly GCA_003254925.1. Lineage (NCBI taxonomy): Eukaryota > Viridiplantae > Streptophyta > Magnoliopsida > Fabales > Fabaceae > Chamaecrista > Chamaecrista fasciculata. The sequence goes on from QANZ01010198.1 coordinate 31,000, forward strand.
TATTATTTACGAGTTTTGATTTCAAAATATACTATAAATTATAAAAATATTATAAATTTTTTTACCTTAAAATAAAAAATAATAAAAATTTAGTCAAATGCTCAAATTGATCTTAGATGTATGAACATGTTTATGTTGGTCTTAAATGTTTCAGAAGTTTTACGGTACATATTGATCATTTCATTCAGTTTCATCTTATAGTCCAAAATTACTGAATGTTGTCATATATCTCTTGTTTCAAGTTTAAATGTGACAAATCTAGAGTTATGCGTTGCTTTAGATGAGTACTTTCTCTAGCCAATTGGGATCGTTTAAAAACGAGATCAAAATAGGTTTTGAAAGTAGGCTGCTCATTTTATGATCAAACAAGCGAAGTTGGTCGTATCTATCTTGTTTAAAATCTAAATAAGACACGTTTTGGGTTATAAGTTTCTCTTAATGAGTTTTTTTTTTTCCGTTTAGTTGAGACTGTTAATAAAATAAGTCAAATTAAGCCTCAGAGTGAGTTTGAGACAAATTTTTCAAAATTATTTACTTTTTGATCCAAAAGCCAGTTTCGAGGCTAAAAAATTACTTAACTTTTTTACTCATTCCTTATTATTTTTTCTTTCTTAAAAATATATTATAGATAAAAATTACTATTTGGTCCCTTAATTTTTATACTTCCAACGGTTTGGTCCCTCACTAATATAAATATAATATTTAATCCCTGAATAATTATCAACGTCAACTAGTTAGTCCCTACTCTCTAGAGTCTTTCTCCATTACTTAAATTAATTACATTACTATTAAATTTACATATGTCAACATTAAATGCCATGTATTATTGTCAGTTGTGCAAAATGAGGGGAAAATGGTCATAATAAGTCTCAATCTCAATTTTCGTCACTTCTCTTAATTTTACAATTGCAACAGCTAGGGTTTAAGAGTACTGTCACAACTACTAGAGTTCATATTTTGTCTTCTCTTCTTCCTCCAAAGATGAGTTGCAAATGTCGAAAGAATGGTCCCAATGAGTCTCAATCTCATCCACAACATTCTTATTGGTTTGAATCTAGTGAAAATATTGGTACTTTAATTTAGGTTTAAATTTAATTTTTGAGCTAACTAATTAAGATGTTATAGTGGCATTTAAAGAAATCACATCAGTAATTAACATTCATATAATCATGTTAGCTAATAGATAACGTCTGAAGGACTAAATAGTTTAGGTTGTGAAAGATCAAAGATCAAATCATCTATTAATAAGTTTTTCATTTATTAATATAACAACTTATACAAGGATTAATTTTAACCGGATCAAGTATAAAGAACAGTTAAAGCTTTTAATAGCTAATTTTTCAATATTATACAATCGAGGAAACTTATTATTTGTTCCTTCAATTTTTATTGAGTCAAACAATTTAGTATATAAATTGAGAGAGCAAATAATAAGTATAATATTGAAAAATTAGCTATTAAAGGTTTTAACTGTTCTTTATACTTGATCGGTTAAAATTAATGTTTGCGTTACATGAATAAATGAAAAGAAAATATAATAACATAGATGAATACTAACGAAACAATTTATAATATAATAGTAACCTCCGTACGTATGAGGCACTCTTTATTTGAACTTGTGTCTTATTATATGTTGGCTTTGTCAACCATACTTATCAAGACGTTTCTTTTAATTTCCACAATATCCAAATCTAACTTTTGTTTCTTCTTCTTATAATTCTTCTTTTATAATCGATCTTCTTCATAAGTTTTACACTCAAAATGAAACTCCAATTTCGATTCTATTTTTGGTGTTACGTATATACTATAGGAACATCACACGCACCCATTTTTTATATGTCACATGATGTAACAAGATATGATTAAGTATAGGTAAATTAATTAAGGGACAGGTAAATATATTCTAATTACTAAAGATTGGGGGTCATATTTCATCTTTTATTATTATTATTTTAAAGATTTTAGCACGCAGTCTATTTTGTCTTGACGGTCTATGCGATGAATTAATTCCCCTTAGTTTAATCAAATTAAAATCAATTCATTGATGTCAAAACTGACCAACTAATTTCTTACAATAAAATCCAAGAAAATAAATTATCCTATATAGTATGTATATATATATGTGCAAAATTGCAACATGTACGGTACGTAGTACATCACGTTCTTAATTTTCTGTACCACCCACAAACCTCTGAGGTTAATATATATATATATATATATATATATATATATATTACTTGTTAATGGTCAACTCTTTTTTATTTTTTGGGCTGAATATATATGGTCTACTTTTTTTATAGCCTGAATATATATGGTTTACTTAGAGTAAGTATTTTGAAGGTCACACTCTTATTTTTGGTCTCTAATATTTATTTCAAATTTATTTTGGTTCATAAAGTTTTTTTTATTCTATTTTAGTCCTTAATATTTCTCAACTGTTCTATTTTGGTCCCCGATGTCCCAATAGGTTCAACAATTAGTTCGTAGTTATTGAATATAGTCATAACTCTTTTGTTTAAAGTCTAAATAAGACGAAATCAAACTATGGGTTACTCTTGCATCAATGAGTCCTTTCTCTGCACAGTTAGAGCCTTCGGCAAATAAGATTAAATTGGACCTGAAATCAAGCCCGAAATTGAGTATCTCATTTCATAAAGTTGGTCATACATATCTCTTTCGTTTCAAGTCTAAATGTAACGAAACCGAAGCTTCGGATTAATCTTGACAAGTTTTTTCTTTGTCTAGTTGAGGATGTCGGCAAACGAGGTCAAATAATACTTCAAAAGTGAGTTTGGTCAAAACATCAATACTGAATTTGTGAGTACTATTTGACCTTGTTTGTAGATGACCCCAATTGGACAGTTGAAGAACTCATCAAGAGTAAACCATAACTCTATTTCGATGCATTTTGAACTTGAAACGATAGAGATATGACTAACTTCAGAAATAAAAGACCCACTTTTGAGCCTGATTTCAATCTCGATTTAATCTCGTTTGTCGACGACCCCAACTAAGAAGAAAAAGAACTCATCAAGAGTAACTTATAACTTCAATTTTGTAGCATTTGAATTTGAAACGAAAGAGATATAACTATATTCGATAGTTAGTGACCAAAACAGAATTTTTAGGAAACATTAAGGACTAAAATGGAACGATAAAAACATTGGGACAAAACAAAATTTGAGGTAAGTATTAAGGATCAAAATGAGATATTGACCATATTTTGCACTATATATATTGGTAGAGGCACTATATATATATACTTTAGGATGTAAAAGTAAAAAGAAAAAAAAATAATCTGAATTAACACAACTAATTAATCATCAAACTTGACCTGAATGATATGATAAGCACACTTTAATTTCTTAATCTAAAAGATTATTATAGTCTTTCCTTGAAAAGTTAATTGCCAATCAAAAGACGAATGTTATAAATTATTCTCTTTTGATTAATGTTCTAGAGGGTTTTCCTTTTCCTTTTCATATTTGTCAAATTAATATTCAGACTCTCTTGCTGTCTTCTTGCATGTGGTTCTGTGTTTTCTCTTATTTTTTCTCCATTTGTTAAGATATTGCAAAGACGCATGGTCCTTTTAATTATAATTATTGAATTCATATTTGTCGGCTATTATATATATATATATACACGAGAAGTCAATACATATGATGATGATGATAATCAAACATATGCATATATAATTTCTTTTTCACAAATTATATCCTATATTTTACCTACCCTGCTACTCATTAATTTAATTTGTATACAAGCTAGTACATATAATTCCGACTTGGTAATCATATATTCTTTGGCTTTGAATAATTACTTTTGTAGATATTAGTAGTCAAAAAGAAGAACCTAAGCTAAGTGGCCAAAGGGGATTTCAATGGCTTGTGGCATGCACCTAAGAATTGAAAAACAAAGACATCGAAATAGTGGGTTTTTTTTTTTTTAAGAAAAAAAAAACTTGTAATAAACTAGTCAATTATTACAATTATTATTTGATCCAAAATGTCATTTCATTAATTTCCAAATTCCAAGCAACCTAGGCCTAAAAGATTCCCAACCTTCACACAAGAGATAATGAATTATTAGTTCCAACATGGATGCAGCTCATCAAGTATATGACAAAGTACAGCAATTAAAGTCACCATTTTTAGGGACTTTGAAGGCAATCATAGAGAGCACATTCCTTTTTTTATTTTCTATTTTTTTTTTTTTACTTTTTCTCAAAAGGATACGTAAGGCTAGTGCCTAGATAATATTGAGTTAAAAAAATATCATATATAATAGAAATTCAGCCATTAATATCAAGCTCATCAAATTCATTTTTTATATTTTTAATAAAAAAACCATTAAACCCTATCTCTTGTGTGAGAAAAATATTATATCAATATTGTAATATATATATATATATATGAACATATTATTTGACAAGTAATACGCTTTTCTTAAAAAAATTGAGATAATTAATTAGAGTAAGTTAAGATTTAGGTATTTGAATAAAAACTATTAGGTTTATGGTTATATTAATTTGAGGGTCTAATTAGGATTATGTTAAAAGTTAACAAGCTAGCTAGACTTTTTCTTTAAATATAGGCTAAAACTCTATTTTAGTCTCTTACATATTAGTATTTTCTCAATCTAGTCCCTTATAGATTTCTCTCATCAATTTGATCATTCACATTTCACAATTTTTTTCTTATCAATGTTAATTTTCTAATATTTAATATATATATATATAATTGTTAATTGAAGACATGACAAGCTTTGTAAATGAAGGTATATTTTTTAACTTCTTCTAATCTTGTTTTTCCCATAAAAATAAATAAATTTATTTTCTTGTTAACACATTTAATTTGTAAAAAGTATAGAAATTTTATAAATTTCCAAAATATATATATATATATATATATAAATTAGTTATAATTTCTAATAACTTTGAGAATAAGGAAAAATGTATTTATGTAGCAATTGACATGTCTGTGTCATCAACTAACAATATTACATCTTTAATAAACGTTGTTACATCATTACTTTAGTCCTTAGATAGAAAGACTAATATTAAGAGTTTACAGGGACCAAATTGAGAAAATGTGCAAATGTGAAGGAACAAAATGAGATTTTACTCTTATTAAATATGGGTATAATTATCCATTATGACTATTACATTTCTTTTGTTAATGAATAATCAATAGACTTTTTCTATTTTAGAGTGTACTCTACTTTGCAAATAATTTTGTCTAAAAGCATTGTTTCCAAAGAGGAATCAAGGACAACTACACAATCGAGGTTGGCCATTAATCATGGCCCTTCCTTAACCACGATTGAGAGGGAAGGAACATGATTAATAATTTGAAGCTTAATTAATTAATTGGCACAAAAAAAAACTAAACTCTATATAATTAATACCTAGAACTTTGCATATTTGAGTAGTGTGATTGGCCTACTAATTCCCTCCGATCCTTACGCAAGAAAATACGGTGAGATGATTGAAGCACATCAAAATAGTTAAATAAATTTGGATTGCTTCACACACTAGCTAACATGTAAGCATGTGAAGAGATATCAATTTATTAATGAAGATGATAATAAATGCTATGTATCTCAAAAGATGTTTGTTATTCCATAATATAAGCTATACAACATATAATATGTAATTGAACCGTATATCTAGTATATAGATAACCACTAGCCTATATCCTACCACTGAATTGTTCTATTTGCTATAAAATATGAGAGGCCATGCTAATCTACATATATATACTATAGGTACGCCAATATGTATGTACGTTTGAATTAATTAAAGTTAAAGATTACATAAAATTTTAATTTTGATAAATGAGTAAGTTTAGGACCAATTTGAGAAATTATAAAAATATGTAAGATTCATCTAAAATAAATAAAATATTTAGGACCAATTTGAAATTATCTCATACATTAGAATAGATATTGGTATTTTATTAATTTGTAAATGTTGATTAAATTTAAACTAAAGTCCCTATGTTTAAATTAATTTTGTACTTTTTAGTCTTAAATTTATATTTTTTTTTATTGAATTTGACATAGAGATCAAATTGCTAACAATTGTAATATTTAAGAGACTGAGTTATATATTCCATTATTTAGGGACTGAATCAATTCACTAAAAACTCACCCCATATTCCATGTGAGTCAATTGACTTCGATTATACCAGACCGATGGATCGATTTTGGAACATGACAAATGAGTTGAGATATTGCATTCTCTCAACTCTGTCAACTTATATCTTTCAAGGACTAAATAGTGAGTTTTCTCATAAATTATTGTATTTTTTTTTACTTATGTAATATACTGTAATATACCAAATATTGAATACTTACAATTTTTAACGTGAAATAAAAAAGTTGAAGTAAGAGAATTAAATTAACCTAACTTTTCTAATAGTTATTTTGGCCTTTTTGCTATTTTCCAAAATTAGAGGGAGGGTGTATATATAATTTAAGAATATTTTTTTGGGGTGGGGGGGATAATTTATCCATAGCTATATTTTGCAAGGAAAGTGGCATGTTCCTCTCAATTAAGGTGCTATGCATGCTTATACTAGGCAATTTTTGCATGTCTTATTGTCTCATATATTTGACCTAATTTGTGACAACAAAGATGAGTTACATAAATGAATGAATGGGTTTGTCGTTTACTTTTGTTGATGGATAGTGTTACAAAACGAAAGTGCACTTGGAGGGACCAGCTTAATGAAACAAATTAGATAATGTTCTTAGTATCTTTGTATTCTTCAAATTAAAAGCTTTACTTATGCTCTTTTTCTACAATGTTTGGTTATACAAAATATGATACTTTATAGTTTTTGACTATTATGATTGATGATACAAAAAATATTGTTACCTGTCTTTATTTCATTGATAAATCTTATAACAAATATATAACAAATTTTACTTAAGTTTAATTTCGAGATTAATCCTCTAAAAATTGCTTAGCATTTGATCGGCAAATATAATTTTTAATTGTTATATATATGTTGGTTTGATTCTTGGGTACATTACATTTTGGTACTCTGTTCTATGGACCGTTTTCACTTTGGTACTTTCTTCTTTCAAAAGTGACACTTTAGTACATTGTTCTTTGTCACCGTTAACACTTTGGTACTAAGTTTTGACGGCGTAGTCACACGTGACCATCACGTGCACAGTAAAAACATATAAATGTCTATTTTCCTCTCATTTTTCACGATTCAAACGGTAAAACATTTCAAAATTCTCTCACTTTGAATCTTAATGTTTTTCACGATTTTTGAATGTTTTAGCATCTAAATCATGAAAAATGAGAGGAAAATGCACATTTTGGGTGTTTATAATGTACAAGTGATGGTCACATGCGACTTCATCGTAAAAAAACTAACAGAAAAATAAATTTGGGTACCAAAGTGTTAACAATTACAAAGAATAAGGTACCAAAGTGACACTTTTGAAAGAACAGGATATCAAAGTGAATCTGGTCCATAGAATAGGGTACCAAAGTGTAATTTACCCTTGATTTTTTTTTCTTTTCACATAAATTTATTGCACAACATGTTTGAAGTATCCAAATTCCATTTTCAAGGCTGCTTTTCCTTGTCTTGTGAAGACAATATATGAGATGCTAATTTTGGACTACAATCTAGATTTTTTTTGATACATCAGAAAACAATTACAAAGAGAGTTCAGAAAAAATAACATAAAACCTATCTCTACGAAAGTAAGGATACGGAAGCCAACTACAAAGCTCCTTGGAAAGCGCCACCGGGGCGTGATAAACCATCCAATCAGTATGCGAAAGGAGATTCTTGATGTCTTTAACGAGTATGCTTTCGTTGGCTGTAGCACTATCATGATCAAAGCTGTGTGCCAAGTGTTTATGTGAGAAGGCAAGTGCGAAACTCCCTGCTAGGTGTTCCTGCAACTTGAGAACTGATTCTCTACACATATACAGAATCTCTGTTGCTTTTGGTAGAGATTTGGTAGTTCGTTTTGCTGCAACAAAAGTAACATTGCCACCTTGGCACAGAACGGTGGTGATGAATCTGCTGTTGTCCCGATCCTCGGACGAGAGAAGCATTGTAAACGAGAACGCTTCAAGCAACGGTCGGGTAAAGATGACCTTTGAAGGCTTTTGTTGGTGAACGACCTGATTGTTCAGAGTAGTCGAGCCTTTAACAGTAATGGAGTTGCTGTAAAAAGTAAGAGCACCTTGGATTGATTGAATGAGATGGATAGGATGGACTGCTTCACCTTGCCAATACAGGTTATTCCTCGATTCCCAAATTTTGTGGAGGGTGACGAAGGACCAAGAGAGGAGAAACAACTTATGGTCATCATCTTTAAGCCAATCAGCACAGAAGGATGTGATCCGTTGGGCTAGAGTCATAGTCTGGTTCTGCATGAAGACAAAACTAAGGGGGGACCCAAACCAAACAGCTCTGGCAAAATGGCAATGCATGAAGAGATGCTCAACATTCTCAGCTTCATCTTGGCAAAAAACGCAAGTGATATTGTTGTTGAGATGATGTGCTCTAAGGATGTCGCCCATAGGGATAGCATTGTTAATGAGTTTCCAAACAAAGAGGAGAATTTTCCTTGGTAAAGGAAGTTTCCAGAACCGTCCCCAGTGGATGTTGTTAGAGGGAAGTACACTCATTCCTCTATCCTGGATGAGCATTTTATATCCGCTGGACGAAGTGTATCTTCCTGTATGCACGCCCCCCCAAACAAGATGATCCTGGTATTGGGTAACAGGTGTGATAATAGACTTGATTTGTACGATTTGGTGCCAAGGGTAAAGTTCTTCCAGTTTGATGTGATTCCATTCTTGATCTTCCAACAGGTCCTGAACTTTGTAGGTACCGGGGTCTCCATCCCAAGGGAACATCCAGTATTTACTAGTGATATCAATATTGGCGCCGTTGCCAACCTGCCAAGACAAATATTTCTCAATGATTGGAAGAGAGTTGCGAATACCTCGCCAGACCCAGGTATCCTGAGTCGTTTTGCGGAATTGAAATTCCGTATCTGATTTCTTATATTTATGAAGGAACCAAGAGTTTGAGAGAGAAGAGGGGGCCGTAATCCACTTCCAACCGTGTTTGGCAAGTAGTGACTCGTTAACCACTGAGAGATGTCTAAACCCCATGCCACCAGAACGCTTAGGGGTGAAGATCCTCCGCTTGTTGGTGAGATGCATCCGTTTTCCTTCAGGTCTGAAGCCCCAAAAGAAATCGACCATGATAGATTCCATCTTCTCTGTGTCTTTCTTTGGTAACTGGAAAACGGAGAATTTATAAATCGGGTCGGCTTGGAGCACAACTTGAATTAAGACCGTTCTGCCTGCTTGAGACAAAAGATTAGCCTTCCAACCTTGCAGCCTGTGTTGGAAACGATCAATGAGTTCTGCAGCATTTCTTATTATGTGGTTCTTCCCATCAACATAGGTGCCAAGATACTTCCCCAAATGATTGGCTTGCTTGACTTTCAAAGAATTTGCCATAAACTTTCTGAAATGGCGTGGAGTGTTCGGACTAAAAACAGCGAGAGACTTTGCTTTGTTGATCTCCTGACCCGCCAATCCGCAGTAAAGGTCAAGAATGGAAGAAATTTGACGGCAGGAGTCCTGGTTGGCTTTAAAGAAAAGAATGATGTCATCAGCATACATAAGGTGAGAGATTGCGAATCGGATACCTTGGATCTTCTTGTCCTTTTCAGCTCGGAGGAGGAGAGCGGACAGAGTATTTGCCGCAATAATAAAAAGGAATGGGGAAAGGGGATCCCCTTGCCGAAGTCCTCTTTGAGCAGCGAACGAACTTGCCTTGTGTCCATTAAGAAGTAAAGTGTAACTGACCGTGGAAATGCATTGACTGATCATATTCAAAAAAGCGACCGGGAAATTCATTTTGCTCATGACCGCTCTGATGAAATTCCAACCTAGCTTATCGTAAGCTTTTGAGATATCTAACTTTAAGGCACACCAGTGAGATTTGGTCTTTTTCGCCTTATGAATATAATGCATGAGCTCGCTGACTAAAATGATATTATCTGCAATTTGTCTCCCTTTTATGAACCCATTCTGGTTAGGCGATATCCACTGCCCAATGAAAGGTTGCATTCTATTGACCAGGATTTTGGCGATGATTTTATAAGTGGTGTTGCATAAGCCTATAGGACGGAAATGAGAGATCATAGAAGGATCATTGATCTTTTGAATAAGGGAGATGAAAGTCTGATTGTACTCTTTAAGAATGTACCCGGTTCTCTGAAAGTCTTTGATCATGCCAAAAATGTTTGTTTTGATTATATCCCAAAAGTTTTTGAAGAACTCAGCAGGGAACCCATCGGGTCCTGGAGCTTTGAAAGACTTTAATTGAAAAACAGCCGAGGTGATTTCCTCTTCCGTGAAAGGGCTGTCCAACCATGCTTTTTCTTGCTCAGACACCTGGGGCAAATTAACCGACTCCAGCTCCTGAAGAATATAATTTTGATGTGGCTCTTCGGGGTAAGCATAAGCACCTTGGAAATAGTTTCTGAGGAAGGCTTCCATTTTCGTATAGTTTTCAATCCAATTACCCATTGTATCTTGGATCTTTAAAATTCTGTTGGAGATTCGGCGTTTTTTGACTACAGTGTGGAAAAATCTAGTGTTACGATCACCCCCAATTAACCAAAGCTGTCTAGCACTACAATCTAGATAGTAAATTACTAAATTCACTTCACTTGAAGGATATGTTTAACTAAAGAATTGTGCAACTTGGCTATTTTGTTAAATAATAGATTCTTTCAACTTGATGGAGTTGGGCTTAATTAATGTTTAGGCTTTTAATTCAAGCTTGTGTTTTTTTTTTCTTTCTCGGAAAATGGATACTTAATACTTTTATATCTATATTGGGCAAGATGACATGATATAATCCCACATGGAGAAGCTTCGTATAAGTGATTGGATAGATAAACAACATCACAAATAGAAGGGCCATAATAATATTAATAATTGATTGAACGAATTTTGTGAGTTTAAAAAGCTTATATATATATATATATTTTTTTTTTTAAACTTGAAAAAAAAATATAAAATAAGTAACTTAGAGCTCTAAATTGAGAAGTTTTATGTATTTACCCTATAGAATCCTATATATACCGAGTGTCCTATAAGTTCATGAACTTAGGTTTGTCTGGTGGGTTTTAGACTTTTAGTTGAGAATATATATAATTTTTTTTTTTTAAAAAAACCAATTGATAGATGCCCACGTGCTAGCTTGTGGGGTTCGAGATTACCTAAAATAAAAAATATAAAGCAGATAAAACAAATAAAATAATTAAACGTTTTGGTCAAAAGATTGGTATGTGCAATAATGCACATGTGTTTAGTTTGATTAGATTTAGCCTCTAGTTTATGTGACTATATATGGATTATTGCAATAAAATAATAACTCAAGTTTCACTTTTTTGAAAAGATTAAAGAGAATATAAATAGGGTAGAGAACATATATATATATATATATATATATATATAATTGCAATTTCCGCCACAAAATTTAGATATAAGTCCCATTCTAAGGCTACTTTTTAGTCTTTTACTAGTATTATTACTAACCTCACATCATTTATCTGCTAGATAGTGTTTTTGGTGGGATTTTGTATGTATATATATATATAAATATATATATATATATATTTATATATATAATGACAACGCCGTACAAGTATATGAATTAATTAAAAAGTAATAACAATGTTGTTGATTAAACATATGTAAACAAAAGGACCAAAACAAAAAAAAAAATCAAATCTTGACCAATGAACACATTTACCTCATATTGAAACCACTATGACAAGTATAGTTAACAACCCTTGAGGAAGTCAGTGCACCTAAAAATATATATACATTCGTAGGATTGGAATCTGTAGATTATTTGTAGATTATTTGGTCTCTGAATTTATACTGAGTCAACTAATCAGTTTTTGGATAATAAAAATATACTACTTAGTCCCTAAATTATTGCAATTGTCAACGATTTGATCTCTTAGTCAAATTCAAGGACCAAATATTATAAATTTAGTATAAATTTAAGGACAAAAAGTATTAATCTAGTACAAATTTAGGAACAAAAAGTATAAAATTAGTTTAAATTTAAAGATCCAATAGTATTAATTTAATATAAATTCGAGGGTCAAATAATATAAAATTAGTTCAAATTCAGAGACCAAATAATCACTAGGGACTAAATAGTTGATAATTAAAATATTTTAAAGATTAAATTGTATATTTCAATTATTTAGAGAATGTCTGAGTATAAATTTAATAAAGAAATAGAAAGTTTTCTCTAATTAATAAGTATAGATATTGAGTAATATTGGTACTAGGTACTTAGGTAGTTTGATACAGAAATAAGTGAATAATAATAATACCCTTTGTCATTTGAACCATTCTTGTATTAAGAGCCTAGCATATATAAAAGGCCAATATCACATAATAACCTGTATCTTGATAACAAGCGGCAACATTTGGGGACCCAATACACTAGAACTACCTTATTATCAATTATTAAATAAAAAAAAGGCAAAAGTATTAATTCCATCCTCAAACTTTATATCAATTATCAATTTAATCCCTAATCTTTTTTTGTGGTCAATTTTGTCCCCCAATATTTTATATTTTTGTCAATTTTATCCTTTGACTAACTTCTTTCAATAAATTAATTAACGACTGACTGATCTTGTTTTTGAATTTGGATTAAAATTTGAGTTTCTTTTTCTATCGATTTTACATTACATATTATTAACTACGTAGATTCTGTCGTAAATATTGGGTTGAAGTAAGAGCAAATGACAAAATTAATCAAAATGTGAAACACTAAGAACAAAATTGACAGTAAAAAAATATTGAAGATGAAATTGACAGTTGATGAAAAGTTTAGAGACGAAATGAATATTTTTTCCAATAAAAATAATAATAACTTTTTATCAATTTTCATTTCCTTAGTTCGAATGGTTTCATAATGATAAAATTAATAATTCAATTTTTAAGAAATCATCGAATTGATAATTTAATTCCTGAAAAATTAAAATATACAAATTACTCCCTGAAAAACCAAAAATAATATAAGTATTAATCATTTTCATAGATTATATAATATAATGTTTTAATCCTTCAAAAATTAAACTGTACATTTCAATTTTTTAGGAACCAAATGTCAATTTTAATAATCTTTCAAGAATTAAATTATTAGTTTATTCATAATTGTTGCATTGGAATCTCTTCACTTGTGCTGGATTCCAATTAGATGATAAATGGCATGGAAAGAAAAGGTATAGAGAGGATTATTGCCTCTTAATAATAAAGCAAGTACCTCCAATCAGAATCTTAATGTTCTGTTTGCATGTGCTTTTCTTTTTGGGTGTCATATGTTTTATGAGTAGTCTCTTTTTCACTTTGGAAGATTCCTATATTTGAGTACTTTACATATGGAAGCTAGTATCATAGTTCAGAATCTAAAAACTAAATGATCCTGCTGATGAAATTGAAGTCATAAATTTTATATATTTCTTTGGCTTTGAAAATTCTCTTTTACTTTTTCTTGCATGCCCCTTTCACCTCCAAAATTCTTAATTGAGGAAAATTGGATACGTGATAAAAGTTGGAAAACTTTTGAGAATTTTACCCGAACATGTTATAAAAACAAATCTCAATGAACCTTTCCTTTGTTTAAGTAAGGTCTCTGTTTGAAATATCGTTAATACAACTATTTTTATTGAGAGACTCTTCTATTATAACTAAATGTATGATACAGGTCAAATTCAAATTAGTCGAAGGGTGAACTCTCAGAGATCGGATAAACAACTAAAAAATATTTAGGTCAAAGTACAAATTTGTTCTCATATCTTTTGTTAAGTTTTCAATTTGGTCATGTATATTTTTTTGTTGCATTTTTAGTCCTATATCTTTGCAAAAGGTCCCAATTTAGTCCTATATGATTTGATTAGGTTGCAGAATTGATCTCATATCTTTACAAAAAGATCTATCATTTATAAGACTAATTCTGCAATAGATCGAAAGATATGAGACCAAATCTGTAACAAAAAAAGATATGAGATCAAATTTTGACCTAACCTAAAGATATAAGACTAAAAATATAACAAAAAAAAAATATAGACCCAAATTGAGAATTAAACAAAAAAATATGAGACCAAATATACATTTTGGCCAAAATTCTATTATTGTCCATGATCTATATAGTGAGAAATGACCATCCATTATCCTCCAAGTGGATAAAAAAGAATCATGAAGTCTCAAAAAGGAGAAGAGTATATAAGACAGGTTTTGACTACCGCAAATTAATTAAGTTTAGGAAAAGCTAGGTTTTTTTATTTTTATAATAAAAAAAAATGCGCCACATCACCCAAAAAAAAATTCGGAGATGGGTGCCACGTGGGCACCCAATTTTTTTTTTTTTTTT
>QANZ01010198.1:47273-57750 GCA_003254925.1 Chamaecrista fasciculata
GCAATCAACCAAACCCGTACCTAGCCCTTATGGCTACCCTGTTACGGGCAACGTTAGACTAGGCCAAAGTCTGACAACTACAATGCCGGAATAGTCAAGACCTCAGGTCTAAGGCTATTGTGACAGGTGTACAGGAGAGGCTCGCTTATGACTAAACCCATGCAGGACTCTCCGGGTCGGTCCAGCAACTTGTAACCCTTACATAATTGCATCATGACTCTCGAGAAGCATCTAGTGCATGTATCTCTATACACCGAGGTCATGCTGGTCTTGGTTCATTTACGCTCCCACGTGAATGATCGACCAGGGACAGTTTTAGATTATTTATCATATAATTAATCAAGGATTGTCATCATAGTAAACACGCTAATAATATGACAACCATTAATTTATCTCCATAAATTAATTAATATGTTCAGAACATATTTATAAAATGATTGGCCCTAAGGCACAATCTCCAACAACCATCCCAAAAGGAGTTCTTGATATCCACTCTATCACCCATACCAAGCTGCCATCTAACATTCTCCGTAACCAAATGGGAACAATTTCTCACACCCTTCCAGACAATGGAATTCGAGCTTCTGGACATAAAATCAAAATCAAAATGAGGCTTGAGATCCTGTTAGTCTTCCAACTTAATCAATGTTAGTCTTCCAGCCCGCGATAGCAACTGACTCATCCAACCTGCAAGTATGTTATTAATTTTCTGGAGTAGATCGTCGAAATTTTTTTTGAGATCCTGTTTGTCATCCACGAATACTCCCAGATACTTTCCCAGTTTATTAGTAGCCTTAACCCCAAACAGACAGGTAAGTTCTAACTTCAATATCCTGGGTGTGTTGGGGCTTAGCACCAAGTTAGATTTCTGAATATTTATAGACAAGCCAGCTTTCTAACAAAAGGCAATGAGCATGTTCTTTAAAAACTGTGGGGAGACATTATCCGCTCTGAAGAAAATGACCAGACCATCAGCGTATAACAGGTGTGTGATAAACAGGCCACTGCGAGCAAACCTAATCCCCTAACAGCTCCCCTCTCTCTCAGCGTCTGTCATTAACCAAGAGAATACATTCATACAAAGAATAAACAGATAGGGCGAGAGGGAATCACCTTGCTTGAGACCACGATGAAAATTAACATCAACAGAAATTTGACCATTCAGTAATAGAGAGAAGCTGGTAGATGAGACACAATTCATGATGCATCTAATCATCACTTCAGGGAATTCCATTCTTCTCAAAACTACTTCCAGAAAGTCCCAATCCACAAGTTCATAGGCTTTGGCCAAATCCAATTTAAGAGCCCCCCAGTTGGATTTTCCTCTCTTCATTTTATGAATAACAGACATCATTTCAGAGGCCAAAAAAATATTATTGCAAATCAAACGTCCTTTGATGAAAGCATTATGTAATGTCATTTACAAAATTATCACAACCCAATTGGTCAAAAGTCTTTAAACGTCTTAGCATGTCTTTCTTCGGTATAAGTGAGAGAAAGGTTGAGTTAAAAATGCTGAGATCACAAGTACCTGCAAAGAAATCTCTAACCAGGCTAACAAGGTCATTCTGCATGAGGTCCCAATATCTTTGAAAAATCGCCACCAGAATCCCATCCGGACCTGGTAATTTGTATGGCTTCAGTTGGAAGACAGCCAACTTCACCTCTTCCATGGTAACTTGTCTAGTGAGTTCTAAAGACGAGGCATGTGAGATAGTAGGCAAGAAAATACCTTGTAACCAAGTCTCAACGTTTCTTTCACGAGTAGTGTCGTCATTGGAAAAAATGGTATCAAAATATCCTCCCGCCTCTTCCTCAATTAAGTCATAATCCTCAATCCACATAGCATCCAGCCCTCGTATTTTGTGAATTTTGTTCTAAGCTCTTCTCTTCCTAACCACATTATTGTAGTACGCCGTGTTTCCATCCCCCTGTAATAGCCACATCTGTTTGGATTTCTGAGCCAAGAAGATCTCTTCTCTCTCATACCATCTTTCAAGTTCCACTCTGATCTCCAATTCTTTAACCGTTAGGTGCCTGACAGAAAGCGCAGCATTCTTTGCAAGCAGAAGGTTTTGCGTCTGGGAGAGCTCTTTCTCAAGATGCGAGATGTGCCATTGAACATGTCTGAAAACCGTCTTGTTCCAATTTTGTAGATCAGTTTTAACTCTGCCAAGATTGGTTGCTATCGCCAAAGAGGTATTATTTAGAAAACAACAATGCCAGCCATTTTTTACAGCAAGATCATAGCCTAAAATCTGAAAGGATTATGTCGAGAAGGAATACCTTTGTATGTTGTCACAAAAATCGGTGCATGATCAGAGGATGAGATAGTGAGAGCTTCAGCGAACAAGTGCGGGAACGTATCAAGATACGATGGTGTGAAAAGAATCCGATCTAGCCTCTCCACCAAATAGTTCAACATTTTAAGTTTCTTTTCTTCAATTAATAGAATTGATCTCACATCATTTTAATTTCTCATTCTATTCATTTGGATAGGGAGCTTCCTTAGGGAGAACCTAAATAATTTATTTTTCTCTCTCCTTAAAGCTCTTTTTTCATAAATTAATTGTGAAAATGGAGCTTTACCAATTCAAAAATTGAATGAATCCGTGTGAAAACTTACCCGTTTAAAATTATGAGTCCAAATTTGGATTCAAAGAGAAAACCAACTTGTGCCCTACTATGATAATTTTAATTTTTTTTCAATTTATATATTATAATATTAAATTATATTATATATTAGTATAAAATTAATTTTTTATATAGAAATATGAAACCAATAAATATATATTATAATATTATATAATGTAATTGAGTTCTGTTTTATTAAAAAAATAATTTATTTAAAATATTCTTCCGGTCTAAGAATTCAACTAGTTGTCGATTATGTAGATGGGGATTAAATTCAATATACTCGCACTAGTACGGATTCGAGTACGAGGATAACATTTCTTTTTTTATCGGTTTGAATTTAGGGATCATAGTATTCTACCCAATCCTACCCATGAGCATCTCTTAGTTTTATCAAGGTTGAGAATATAATGACATATTTAAATTTGAATGAGATTTATACTATTTTAAAAAATGATTATGTAATTTTAAGTTCTATTTTTATAGATTTAATTATAAGTTTCATTTTATAAGTTTATATTTTGTAAGTTTAGTATATAATATGGCTCCTAACCAAATTCAAGCAAAAAAAAAAACTATTTAACCAAAATAATTGTCTTTCAAGTATTTCAACCATTTTAATAACATTGCTAACTTCGCCTCTGAGGATTACTGTTTCTTGAGTGTCCCAAGTGTCTATAAGTAAGATAATCTTTATTATTTCTAAGGTACACACATAATTCTACTCAAACTCTCTGATATTTCACTTTCTCTCCAAAACTTTTTATTGACTTAGGCATCGAATTAGTTGACGGAATAATCCTCATCAAGTCTTTTCTACAAGTTTTCACATTCTAATCATCGGAGCAATCCTCATTCATCCATAGCATATTTATAATATCTATTCTTAAATTTATAGTTTTGAACATCATATCTTAATCAAACACTTTCTTTAAATTATTAAATATTTGAGTCATTTTTATAAAGTAAACAAAAAGGCTCACAATTTTTTTTTGGTCGAAAAAAAAAGCTCAATTCATCTAAAAAAAAGCAACAAGTGAAGACGAGCAAAAATTAGAGATGGCCTAAGTCCATTTTATGAGTTTCTCCAAAAACTAATTTGAAGCCCAATACCCAACCAATCAAAAGAAAATAAGGCCACACTTATCGAGGTTGACTATAACATGACATTTAAATTTGAATGAGATTTATACTATTTTAAAAAATAATTGTGTAATTTTAAGTGTTATTTTCATTTTATAAGTTTATATTTTGTAAATTTAGTATATAACGTGGCATCCCCTACCTTCCTAACCAAAATTCAGGCAAAAAAAAAAAAATACTTAACCAAAATAATTGTCTCTTCAAGTATTTCAACCATATTAACAACACCTTTGACTTCACCTCTAACGATTACCGTTTCTTAGGTGTCTCAAGTGCCTATAAGTAAGATAATCATTATCATTCTTAAAGTACACACATCATTCTGGTCACAGGCTCTCTGATATTTTACTTTTTTTCCAAGACCTTTTACTGACTTAAGCAACAAAATAGTTAACGAGAACTATCCCCACCACGTCTTTTCTACAAGTTTTCACATTCTAGTCATAATATCTATTTTTAAATTTGTAGTTGTGAACATCATATTTTAATCAAACACTTTCTTTAAAATTAGATATTTGAGTCATTTTTATAAGGGTAAATTACACTTTGGTACCCTGTGGTTTGACCCTATTTCACTTTGGTACCCTGTGGTTTGAAACTTGACACTTTGGTACCCTGTGGTATTCTCCATTAACACTTTGGTACCCTTTGGAGCTATTTTGTAATTTTAACCATAATAAATTTTACAAAAATTACATATTGACCCCAAAAAAATTTTAAAGTTTTCATTTTAGTCCCTATATAATATGTATCCAGGGACCTATTTGTAATTTTTTGAAAATTTTTGGGGTCAATATGTAATTTTTGCAAAATTTGTTATGGTTAAAATTACAAAATAGCTCCAAAGGGTACCAAAGTGTTAATGGAGAATACCACAGGGTACCAAAGTGTCAAGTTTCAAACCACAGGGTACCAAAATGAAATAGGGTCAAACCACAGGGTACCAAAGTGTAATTTACCCTTTTTATAAATAAACAAACTTTATAATGCCAAAAGGAAAGTTAGAAATAAAGTAAACAAAAAGGCTCAAACTTTTTTTGGTCGAAAAAAAAATGGCTCAATTCATCTAATAAAAAAATGTAACAAGTGAAGATGAGCAAAAATTAGAGATGGCCTAAGTCCATTTTATGAGTTTTCCCAAAAACTAATTTCAAGCCCAATACCCAACCAATCAAAAGAAAATAAGGCCACAATTGTTTTTTGGCCTGAAAATAAGGCCACACTTATGCTCACTCCAACGTACACACCACATCATCATCATCATGAATTTCAATTTTACAACATTAGGATAAAAAAATAAACGAAGAAATTTGGCATTTATGGTGTTAAATTTTGCAAATTAAGGACTTGTCTTTCTTTGTTAGTGAGTTAGTGGTGTGAGTCAACTCTGCTATAATTAGTGAAAACTGAGGGAAACTTACACAATTTTTACACCAAAAAAAAAAGATCATGAGAGGATTTTGAGAAGAAATTACTAGTTTGAAAAATAAAAAATTCTTGGTCGTTCTTATCATATTTCCTATTTATTTTATGCTTCTTCTTTTGAATTTCTTTCTCTTTTGAGCTTTTTTTCTTAATTATGGTTGAGGATTGACAGGAACAATTAGTTTCCAGTTTCCATCCAGAGTCTTTCCTACTTTGCCAGAATCATCTGTATGAAAACGTGATTTTTGGTATGAACAGGGAGTAGATAGAAAACTTTTTTTTTATTTGGGACTATTTTGCAGTTTCAGTCTCCATGTGGTCCCTTTGAAAGATCGCAAGTTACCCTCCAATTATTTTTTTTTATCAAGTTCATATTTGCCCCTTTGAGTGGAAGACTAATAGCCTAAGGACGACCAAAATGCAGAAAACTATGTTTGGAGATATTTTGCAATTTTTCCCTTTTTATTTATGGGTTAGTTCAATTAAGCCCGATCTTGGGTATACTCATTTTTATAAATAAATTATTTTTTTAATATTTATACAATATAAATTTATATTTTCTACCATTAAATATTTTGTAATTGTTGAAAACACATGTATTATTATTTTTATTAATTGTATATTAAAAAATATATAAATATGTACTTAATGTCAATTAAACCAACATTTTTTAATAAATAATTAAAATTGAATGTCTTTATTAATAAAAAAATCATATTCACCAAAAGAAATAATAAAAATCATCAAATTAATTCATAATTAATTATTTCATCAATATATACAAGTTAAAAAATAGAAAAATTAAATCAAGTTTGGTTGCCCTAGTAGTCGAGCTCACTAGGTTGCTTAAGTAAGGTCGGGGGTTCGAATCCCGCCTTGTGTATGCAGCAACCAATTGGCCAGCGACAGACCCTTAAATGGAGCACAGATTCGCGGAGGATTAGTCCTTGGCCTATCGAGCTGTGGGATACCTTGGAAAACAAAAACAAAAAAATAGAAAAAATTAAATAAATGATTCAAATAAAAAGAAAATTGGCCTGGCCGAAACCGAACCCGTATACACCCCTAGGTTCAACTATTCAAGCACGGCTTCTGTTTCTTTTTCTCTTGTTTTCTTTCTTTCTCAATCTTTTTTCTTTTTTTTTTTCTTATATAGTTATTGTTAAGGTTTTTAAAAGAAAATAAAAGCTCTCATAAGAAATGAAAGAGGACCTATATATAGCTTATAAACGCCAACGGGAAAATGAAATATAAGCATATATACATTACCCATTAAAGCCACTACTTGCTAAGCTACTCTAACGGATTCATAATAAATTAAATCCAAATAAATAGCAATCCCCCAAGACTCGGTCAACATTAACGTACACTTCAATTTTATTCTTACCTTTTCCATGGATTATTTATTCGAAGCTTCTTTTTTTTCTATAATGATGCACTTTCTCATTATTTTTCTAATGATTCATTCTCTTATCATTTTTCTAATGATGCATTCTCTCTTCATTAACCCATTAGAGTACCATCTCTCTAAAATTATTAAATTTTGTGCACTTCTCACAAAAGATCCACTTACTCTTCTCTCATTTCTTATGCAACGTTCACGTGCTCTTCTTTTTTAATTCTGAAATTTTTTTGTAAATGTCAAACCTTTTGCAATTATAACATTGAGGTTTCCCTATGCACCAACAATCTTCTTCTACATGACCAGACTTCTTGCCGTGGTTTCACATAGGAATATTGTCTTTTCCTCTTTGCAGCTTTAACAAAAAGAAGTCTTTCATCTGATTGTTGAATTTCTTCTTCTCTTCTCATAACCCTCCTTTGCTCGTGTGTCTGCAATGCATTAATTAACTCAGATAATGTTAATTCATCAATATCTCTAGAATCTTCAAGAGATAATGTTAATCCAAATAAATATCAATTCCCCAAGACTCGGTCAACATTAACATGCACTCCAATTTTAATCTCAAACAGTTTTAATAAAACTACTAATTTTCCTAACAGTTATATATATAAAAATAAAAAAATAATTACTTTTTTCTCATTTTAACTTTGTTTATTTATTTTTTATCTTTCTAAATCAACAAACAATCCGAAAATAAGCAAATCAGAGTTTAGAAAATAAGAGGACAAATAAATAGATTTCAAAATTTTTTATGATTAAAATTAAATAAAAAAATTCCCAAAATCATTATCATGATTTTTTTTAATTTCAAATTTTTCTTCTAAAAAATAGCAAAAGTTTTTCATAAAAACAATTTTTTTAGTGACTTTTTATCCTGTAATTGTATATGTAGACCTTAGATGCATCATATGGACATAGAAAGAACTCGTCAAAGTAACTTGTAGTTTTGAGCTAGTCGTAGTTGAGCTTGAAACAAGAGAAATATGACCAATTTCACTCATTTGACAATGAAACGAGCGGTCTACTTATGAGTCCAGTTTGACTTTGTTTTATTATGACTCCAACCGGACAAAAAATGACTCGTCAAAAACAACATGTAGCTCGAGTCTTGTCGCATTTGAACTTGAAACGAGAGATATGACTACATTCATTGGGACCAAGGAGTTAAACTTTTGAGAAATATAAAGGGTTGGATTACGACTTACCCTAAAATTAAAAGATGAAAATTGCACTTTGACCTAATATATTATAATAACGAAATTTTATTAAATCAAGGAAAAATATGGACAACTCACCAGCTAGCTTGCCTTGTCCCCGTTTAGCGAGTGGTCTAAACGGGACAACCCAATTAAGTCTACTATTAAATGAACATATTTAGTGTTTCCCAAGCCAGCCCATTTAACAGGCACAGCAGGCCGTCTTTTGAGTTTCAAACCCTTTTTGATAGTGCTATCCAACAACCAAGTTAGTCAAGGGGTGAATGGACAAATATAAATGAAACTACTTATTTTGTCAAGATTGAATAATTATAATCGTAATAAATAACAAGTATGAGGTGGAGGAGGAACGTTATTTTAACTTATGGACCAAATCGTTGAGGGTGGATCTAGTGTTGGAGATTGTGCCCTACGGCCAATCATTTTATGTGAATGTTTTGAACATATTGTTTTGATTAAGTTATAGATGATAAATTATGTTGTTATCATATTATTAGCATGTTTACTATGATAGCGTCCTTGATTAATTATGAGATAATTAATCTAAATTGTCCCTGATCGATTATTCTCGTGGGAGCGTGAATGAACCAAGACCAGCATGATCTCGGTGTATAGAGATACATGCACTAGATGCTTTACGAGAGTCATGGTGGAATAAGTAAGGGGTTACAAGTTGCTGGACCGACCTGGAGAGTCCTGCATGGGTTTAGTCATAAGCGAGTCTCTCCTGTACACCTGTCACGATGCCCTTAGACCTGAGGTCTTGACTATTCCGGCGCTTTAGGTGTCAAACTTTGGCCTAGTCCAACGTTGCCCGTAGCAGGGTAGCCATATAGGATAGTTACGGGTTTGGTTGTTTACCGTGCTGAGGAATGTGGTTGACCAAGATGGAATTTTGTCCCTCATTAAGATGAGAGATATTTAACTGGCGCCCTCGATGAGTCTGTCCAAGGAATGTGTGGCCACACAGGGAAATGGGACTAACTCAGGAAATCGAGAAAGTTATGGTTTGGATTAAGGATGACTTTCCCGTGCCATATCCAGGACCAAAATATCGTGTGACAATAGGGAGTATGACAAGTTGTTACTTAGGTTAAATCGGTTTTGTATAAACGATAACTCACGTGTTTTGGGTAGTCGTGATGGCTTGCTACAGTCTGCTCTCGACTTGTGAGTCATAGAGATGACTTGCTGCCAACTTCACGTGAGGCCTGCTGGGTCACACACGAGCAGGATCAAGATGCCGTAATGGGACACGAATTAGGGTTAATTCGTGAGTCACTTTAGTGACACAATTTAAGATATAGTTGAATGTCTTAGGACATGAAATCTTGTCTTAAATAATATCTACGTTTATGATATTTAAATTTGTTGGACAAGTTTAAATATATTAATTGATAAATAGTTAATTTGATTAATCTATTTATAATTAAATTCTTGTTTATAATATTAGGGAATAATAGATTAAATAGGTTTCGTAAAAGTTAGGAGATTATTGATTTATTAAATTCTCCAATATTAGGATAACAAGGGAGAGGGTGGCGCCTCATCTGTATTGATTTAGTAAATAAAAATGTTTTGTTAATTAAATCAAGATTTGAATTTGAATTCAAGATTTGATTTTGATTTCAAGATTCAAAGTTTGAATTAAAGATTCAAAGTTTGAATTAAAGATATTAAGGTAATATTTTAATGGCAAAACACCCTTTCGTGCCCCTAACGTTTGCAGTGATTTTCAGTTATGCCCCTAACGTTCATTTTGTTCAAGCGTGCCCTCAATGTGAAACTAACGTAGGGTTTTTGTGTGTGAGTTTCGCCAATCAATCTTGGGTACAAGTGATGGAGATTGTGCCCTAGGGCCAATCATTTTATTTATGTGTTATTTGAACATATGTAATTTTCGATTAATTTATAGAGATAAATTATGTTGTTATCATATTATTAGCGTGTTTACTATGATGGCGTCCTTGATTAATTATAAGATAATTAATCTAAAACTGTCCCTGGTCGATCATTCACGTGGGAACGTAAATGAACTAAGACCAGCATGACCTCGGTGTATAGAGATACATGCACTAGATGCTTCTCGAGAGTCATGGTGGAATTTTGTAAGGGTTACAAAATTACTGGACCGACCCGGAGAGTCCTGCATGGGTTTAGTCATAAGCGAGCCTCTCCTGTACACCTGTCACGATAGCCTTAGACCTGAGGTCTTGACTATTCCGGCATTGTAGTTGTCAAACTTTGGCCTAGTCCAACGTTACCCGTAGCAGGGTAGCCATACAGGCTAGGTACGGGTTTGGTTGATTACCGTGCAAAGGAATGTGGTTGACCAAGATGGAATTTTGTCCCTCATTTAAAATGAGAGATATTTAACTGGCGCTCTCGATGAGTCTGTCCAAGAAATGCGTGGCCACGCTGGGAATTGGGACTAACTCAGGAAATCGAGAAAGTTGTGGTTTGGATTTTGGATGACATTCCCGTGCCTGATCCATGACCAAAATATCGTGAGACAATAGGGATTATGACAAGGTGGTACTTAGGTTAAATCGTTAAAAGTCGTTAGCTGCCAAATTCACGTGAGGCCTGCTGGGTCACACATGAGCAGGATCAAGATGCTAATTCTTGGGACACGAATTAGGGTTAATTCGAA
>QANZ01010210.1:0-14128 GCA_003254925.1 Chamaecrista fasciculata
TAATATTTTAAACATCAATAATCAAGTATGTTTGTGATTTAATTTCAATGGGTATATTTGATAAAATAATTAAATTAATTATGAGCACATATTGTAGAAAATCAATCTTGTTATACTGTGCCCCAAAGACTATTTTGAAAAATATAAAAGTTTCTAAACCTTAAATGGAAGATAAATCAAACAATAGAGATACATATTTGTTTTTTGTATCCCAATGACCAATAAAGATGACAAACATTTGAGTTCAACATGTGATTAATTAAGGACTTGGTTGAGAGAAGTTTTATGAGAAAGGGAAGATTTTGATTCATTAAAACTCTGACAATCTTTCTGCAATTTCTTTCTTAATAACTCTCTAGTTCTTGAAATGAAATTATAGTAAACTCCATTAATTCTTTTAGTTTGTTGTGTTTTGATTCGTTTTACCAAAGGGAGAGAACCTAAACGCACAAAAGAAATCTTGTTGAAGAGTGAAATAGAGTTTAAGCAGCAATAAAAACTAATAGATAAGATGTAGTAGAAATCGACGGCTAAAATTGAGTCACGTCATCACATTTTGTTAAATATTGATAAAAAATAACTATAGGATACCAAAGTGCTAACGATGCAAACCTCAGGGTACCAAAGTGTCAAATTTTGTCTTTGAGTAAATTACACTTTGGTACCCTGTGGTTTAGTCATATTTCACTTTGGTACCCAGTGGTTTAAAAAATGACACGTTGGTACCCTTTGGAGCTATTTTGTAATTTTAACCATAACAAATTTTGCAAAAATTACATATTGACCCCAAAAAATTTTTAGTTTTCATTTTAGTCCCTAGCTATTTTGTAATTTTAACCATAACAAATTTTGCATAAATTACATATTGACCCCAAAAAATTTTCAAAAAATTACAAATAGGTCCCTGTATATATATTATCTAGGGACTAAAATGAAAACTAAATTTTTTGGGGTCAATATGTAATTTTTGCAAAATTTGTTATGGTTAAAATTACAAAATAGCTCCAAATGGTACCAAAGTGTTAATGGAGAGTACCACAGGGTACCAAAGTGTCTTTTTTTAAACCATAGGTTACCAGAGTGTAATTTACCCTTTGTCTTTTAGGGTACCAAAGTGGATTCGGCCTTAACCACAGGATACCAAAGTGCATTTTACCCAAAAATTTAAGCCAAATTTAAATTGACCCAAACTAAATAGTCATGGGCTGGGCTGGGCAGATAGGCAAGTTGATATATTCTCTCTTTTCTTAAATAAAAAAAATTCATTAGAATTAATTAAGAAATATATATTCTCATAAATTAAAATCATTTTTCAATATATTCACAACCTTCTTACAATCACTTCAATTATAACAATGTAATATGTAAGTGAACATTTCTTGTAAGTTTCAAACAATATTTTTTATGCATAGTCAAGGAGAGTACTAAATTCCTATCAAAGATATTAGAACAATTATATATAAGAAAATACAAATAAAGGAGAGGATCTTCACAAAACAGTGATTGATAGAGTGCGTGAGAACCTTAAAACACTAAATTGGCGTGGGAATGTGATTGATAGAAGACAATATCTATAAAGAAAGAGAGATTGGTGAATTGAATTAGAATGGTGGGTTTAGAAAATTAAACTCCGTACCCATTCACTAGCCTACCGAATTTTTTTTAACTGAAATTAACTCAATATTCAACTTAACTTAACTCATTAAGCAATTTGAGTTGGCTTTGGCGTGTTAACTCACTAAATAGCTTACCCAAAACATATCATGTTTTAAATATAAAATAAACATAGAAAACAAAACAAAAACAAAAGTAAGGTTAAAATACTTGAAAAATACGATATAAGAGAAGAGAGAGATAAACATCAAGAAGTCAATTTCTTAGAAAAGACCAACAAGTGTTTAGTGCAGTGGTAAGCGAGCTAGGGCTCGAACTAGGTCCGTAAACCTTTGGTGCAGCTCGCTTACCACTGTACCAAATACTTGTTGGTATTTTTTAAGAAATTGACTTCTTGATCTTTATCTCTCTCTTCTCTTATATCGTATTTTTCTAGTGTTTTAAACTTACTTTTGTTTTTGTTTTGTTTTCTATGTTTATTTTATATTTAAAAAATGATATGTTTTGGTAAGCTATTTAGTGAGTTAACCTGCCAAAGACAACTCAAATTGCTTAATGAGTTAGGTTAAGTTAGATACTAAGTTAATTTTAGTTAAAAAAATTTCAACATGTTAGTGAATGGGTACGGATTTTAATTTTCTAAACCCATTCATTCCAATTCAATTCACCAATCTATCTTTCTTTATAGATATTGTTTTCTATCAATCACATTCCCACACCAATTTAGAGTTTTAAGGTTCTCAAACACTATCAATCACTTTTGTGTGATGATGCTCTCCTTTATTTGTATTTTCTTATATATAATTGTTTTACTCTCTCTGATAGGGATTTAGTGCTCTCTTTGAGAATGGATATTGTTTGAAACTTACAAGAAGCATCCGCTTACATGTTACATTGTTATAATTGAACGTGGTTGTAAGAAGGTTGTGAATGTATTGAAAAATGATTTTAATTTTTGAGAATATATATTTCTTAATTAAGTTTAATGATATTTTTTTTTCTTTAAGAAAAGATAGAATATATCAAGTTGTCTATCTGCCCAGCCTGCCCATGACTATTTAGTTTGGGTTAATTTAAGTTTGGCTTAAATTTTTCCCAACTCAGCTCAATTTAACCCTTCCTAAAAATATCTGTCCAATCCACCCAAGGCACACTACAAAAAAACAGTCTTTTTTGTGGCAGTTTAAGTGGTGTGTTAGTGGCGGTTTAACCGCCAGAAAAAACAAATTTTCGGCGGTTAGTAAACCGTCACAAATCGTGTTGGTAATAATATAGCAGCGGTTTTTGGATAATAGCCATATATCTGCCTGAAAATTTCTATTAGTGGCGGTTTCAAGCTGCCACAAAATTGGCGAGGAAAATGGGTTGTTTCTGGATGCTTTGTGGCGATTGCCACCCGCCAATAAATTCTCAAGTGGTTTAAAACCGCCACAATAATGTAGAAAAAACAAAATTCTACCTTATAATATTTGTGGCAGTTAAGGAACCACCGTAAAGTTGTGGCGGTTGTCACTATTGTGGTGGTTGACAGCCGTCACTAAGTTATTTACTTTTTTTTTTTAATTTCTTGTTTTGACCTTCAAATTTTGTTTTTTTAGATGATATTTTTTATATACTACTCCGATTCATAATCAATAAATCAAAATAATAGAAAATGATAAACATTAGATTTCATAATTGAAACTAAATTCCAAAATATTTTATAGATAGTAATTCAATACTAATGTCCCTACAAATAAATACTTATCACTATTACTAAGTGTAAGTATCTTTGCAAAATAACACTAGAAAGTTATTTTTTACGGTGATAAAAGTTATGCACTATTTGCATCATGTACCTAAAGTGCAAATTAAAGTATCCACATCTATAACTTGAGGCTTAAACTTGTTGGAGATTGATGTCCTCCTTATGGTAAAGGTTGTGCATTATTGGCATCATGTACCTACAAAAGTTAAATTATTTTTTAAAACAATTAAATTAAATGCAAGAATAATAAAAAATAAATTGTAAAATATAATGATGAAGTAATATTCAACACTAACCTGAGGATTCATTATGTGTGCAAACTCAGGTTGTATTCCTCCCGCCATTCTTTGTAAAGTAAAAGGAAGATCAGAGCATCATTGATCGTTGTTTGTCACTCAGTTAATGCTTGTAACGCTGATTCCAATGTATTGATTTTTCGTTGCATTGAATTTATCAAGGAAGAATTTTGAGTATCATAGAATGGAACCCTCCCAAGTTTATTGGTATTCTGAACCAAACATCCGAGTAGGTGTAGGTTCAAAACCTAAACCTCGCACTCTACCTAGATGCTCATTCCCTAATGTTTGTCCAAGGGAATCGTTCTGCCCAATAACTTGAGAGCACTTGGGTTGTGCTTCAATTTCTGCTATCTTCTCCTATAAATAATAAAAATCAAACAATTACAACACGATATATTATCAACCATAAATCTCAATAGCAAATTGATCATCAACAGTAAGAAATATACATAGCTAAAATGTCAAAACAAATCAAATCTCTTCCCTTCTTTGAAACAAATTAAACAACTAATCATGTGGTCCCCTTCTTATGATAAAGCATATATGAATAGCTAGATGAACCTTTCAAGAAATACTAAAATACTATAGATTATAGGTAAAATTATCAGCCACTACTTTCATATATGCATCAACATTATCTGTAAAGAAAGACCAAAAAGTCATTATGTTTAATTTATTCTAAAACAAGCAACGCTTGGGAAACCCATAACTAATGCAGAAAACAACCAACTCAGCACATAGAAATAACTAATGCAGAAAACATAGCCCCAATCCAATAAAACTATTGTCAACATCTAGAACACAATCCTTAATCCAATCAAGGATTCAACTACCATAAACTAATCAGACAAAATCAACAAAAGGAAATAACCAACACAGAAAAACATTTTCATACTTACAGCGACTATTCTAGCCTCCTCACAGACAAAGGAACCATCCTTCCTTTTGTGTGTTTCAGAGAAAATTTTTGCTCTGTTCACATTTCCTTCTGATTCCTAGCATATCAATTAAATAAATATCATTAGCATTCTGGATGGTCACAAAAATACATTATTATATTAGTTGTTTTACCATTTCATCCCACCTTCTTGCAATAGGCTTAGATCCACCTGTATGCACCATCTTCTCCTTTTTCCTGTTTTCACGATTAGTGACACACTTTTCCTACAAAAGAGAACAATCTTATTAGTTAAGGTTGTCCGAAAACTAATTATTTTATATATAAAGTACATTGATACTATACTTGTGACCTTGGATCCAAGCGGTAGTCAACGAAACTAGCCCATTGCTTAGGCGGTATGAACTTGGGACACTTCATTATATTTTCTTCCCGAGTTAGACCATAGTCATAATATCTGTTAAATAACTCATGACGATTTTCTCTCCATTTCTTTTCAAGCTTTCCATAGACATAACGCTTGTGAATGCCATCATTTAAGAGGAATTTGGTCTGAATAACATGATATCGCGTTATCAATGTAATTATAAAATAATTAAAGAATAAAGCATAATCAATTACCTAGATTTTCACGTAACATCTCTGCTTGAAGTTTTCTGGGATAATATCCCATGAATGAAAACTTATCGGGAACGTGGTCACATCAGTTGCAAGTATGTTAGCGAATGATACCAACAACATACTTGCTTTCTTAATCGCCTGGCCATAGCGATTGAATACTACAACTATACGATCACCAGGTGGTAGTCTCCAAAAATAATGTACCTTCAATTTGTCATCCCACCTACTACGGCCTTGTTGATCTGTAAATTCATGCACATGACTTCCAACCATCAAGCCATATAACATACTAGAGGCTTTGCGTGCCCTAACGGGCACGCAAATATGTATGTAGAATAAATAAGGGACTAAATTGTTAACTTATTAAAGAAAGAGAGACCAAATAGTAAATTTTCTCTTATTTTTAATTTCATAGATTATAGTTTTAAACATGGACGACCAGAAAGGGGTGGAGCCATATAATATAAGATTTTTGGCATGCTAACCATATAGATAATACTACAATAATATATCATCTATTTATATCTATTTACCTTTTATCTCAACAGCATTTTTATTTGGTGTTGTAGCTTCGTTTGGTGCTGGAGCTTCTGGACCAATATTTTGGTCTAGGATTGGTGAGTTTTGGTTCGACCGTGGTGAATTTTCAGCCAGGCCTGGGATGGAATTGAAGAAGTTTGGGTTGGACTTTGGGCTGGGATTGAATGTGAAGAATCGACAGGAATTGATGGTGAAGTTTGTGGTAGAATTGGTGGTGAATGTGACCTGGCCAGTTCCCAGGGTTGAGCTTCAATTGGAACTTGTAGAGAAGGTGGTGGTCTATTTACCAATCATTTTCTAGTCATGCCTATAAATAAAATAGAAAAATAAACAACCAGATTAGTTCAAACATAACAAATAAAATCAAGATTAATTAAACTTCAACCATAACAAATAAAAAAACACTCTTAAAAATAAAATTACAAAATTTATTTTCAATTCAGTCCCACTACTATCTTTCTCAAATTCTTTCAGAATTTTTTGGAGAGAACCTAGCCTCTCAAATGCTAGGATTGTCTTGGTTCCTGTATTGTTGTTGAGAAGTCTACTGTTTTATTTTTATTCACAGTATTGATTTTCTAGCTCTTGTTTGGGTTGAAGGAGGTTCTATTTTTCTTATATCAATATATTTATTATTCTGGTAGTTTTATTGATATGAGAAAATAAAGCGCACTTCAATACAAACAAGAGACTGAAAGTAGAAACAAGGATTAAAAACATAAAGATAGCACACCTTTCAACAACACGATAGTAACTTAAGATAATCCTAGCATTAGAGAGGCTTGGATCCATCAAATGCTTTCAATTTCTTCCTATAAACAAAAGATGAAACAAAAAAAAAACACATCAATCTATTTAACAACATTGAAATACTATGCTATATTGATTTCTATTCAACACAGGTTGATAGGAATATAAGTAAATAGAAGAAACTTAAAAGAAACAAAGGAATAGGTCAAAGTGCTCCTTAACACAGCCACCAAATCAGTCCACAAGCACACCAACATGCAAACCCAAACTATCAAAATGAAGTTGGAATTGCCCCAACGCTCAAACTCTGATTCAGATTTTTTAAGCATAAAAAATATATATCTCAAACTTTGGGTCATGATTAAAATGATCAGCAATGGTTCCAACTTCTGAGCACAGAAAATGATGCATGGAAATATCAAAATTCAAAAAAAGATAAAAAGACAATCATACATGGAGATCAATTTTTAAAATTAACACTAAATTACTAAGTATTTCCCCTTCCTACCAAATAATTCAACATACAAAAGAGTTCAACACTACACTCTGTGATATGCATACAAGATAAATAGAAAATTCAAACAAAACTCATATATATAAACTAATGGAAATTTCTGCAATAAACTCAAAAATATGCATCAAGAATTAATATCCAAACCACCACAAAATTCCAACAAGCTATGCATGGGAACAACTGACACTAACTTGAAAAATGCATAGTTAACTAAGTTGAGTTTGCAAATAATTATAATATTACTAATGCAAAATTGCAACTGTACTATATGTCAAACTAAAGTCATATATTTGCTTTATTTGTTCACCGAGAAAAGGTTCCAAGGAGGAGTTATTGGAATCAATAAAATTAGGATAACGAAGGAAGTGTGATTTCCTTTTCAAAGGCCTTATCTTTTAGCCTTTTCAAAGGATCCTTTGAGATCATATTGAGTTTCAACAACAGCAAATTGCACAAAAATATGACTGTGGTAAGGCCGCCTTCATAATTCTCTCAAGTTTTTTGTCTTTTATACATACAGATTAATGACTTTTTCACTCATCCTATCTAATTAAAATTACAAACATCAATATAAACAAAGCATGTGTGAACGAAAACCTTAGTTACTAAATACAAAAATTAATGACAGTAAACAAAACAAGGGGAAGTGTATATCCAACGCTAAGAATGAACAAAATCCTCCTCTTGCCAAAAGTATTTCACAGCTATTTTGTTCAGCTGATTTGAAGTATGCATATTAAAAGCAATGAATTAACTCTAATATTTAAAGAAAATAGACAATAAGTAAAAGACATAGCAAATGAGTTTCTAAACATGCAATGCTATTCACAGTTCGACATAAACAGAGAAATAAAGATCATACCCCCAAAATGAGAAAGAGGTGACTAAATGCAAAGGAATTGTTTTGATGCAGAGAAAAAGCTCCATGTCTAAGGACTAACACTACTGAATAAATCTCTTTTACTCTCATCCTCTTAAAATAAAAGCTGCCTAAGAGAAAGAAATGGGAGGTTTTGCTAAGCGAAATCCCATCACTCCAGCTGTCACTTTTAGTCTCCAATATTAAATCAACATCAAGTCATGTCATGAATCACTTGGAGCCAAAGTGGCCTGCTCATTAGCCTTTAGTATGTATCATGCCACCACGAAAAAAACATTTGTTGACCAATATTTTAACTGTATGTGAACTGCTACAATCAAAACCATGTCTAAATGATTCATGAATTAATCTAGCTTCCTTTAATAAATTAATCATTGTCATCTAGAAGGATTTGAGTGATAGGGGTTTGGTTGAATAAACCATTGACTAGTGATAAAATAACTGCACTTGAAATGGAAGGTGAAGGACGCTCACATCTGAAGTTTTAAATCTGCAGTGAATTAATGTGATAGATGAAACTAAATCTGAAAATTTTGGACATACATTATTGTACTAAAAATTTTCTGATAAGTGAGCTTCACTCTCACAAACTCTATTTCCTGGATTCTACTTCTGAATACAACTGAAAAATATCTTCAGCAGACATTGGAAAAAAAAACTTGTCAATTCATTATATTTGATTATTCAGAAAAGGAACGCTCTGTCCATGTACAACAAGAACTATATCTTCTTCCTTGAATGTGAAAAGGGAAAAAAGTAGAAGTTTTCGTACTTTTTTGTATAAACATCAAATCACAACCTCAAAGAAAGAGACAATGCTCGTACCTTCAAAGAACAATCTACACTGGTCATTAATATAATTCTTGGATGCACTGCATCAGGTCCATTAAAAAGCATAGCAACCTTTTCATAGTGAGGCTGCAAGAAATTGGAAAAGAGAAACTTGCAATAATTAATTGAAAACGTCTCAATTTTAATCCATATTTTTAGCAGATAATACCTTATAAGTCACCTAATTTTAATTTGAAAACTTCCTCATATATCAGAATTCCTTACCAAAGAAAGAATTTGCAGAATTAAGTTAAATTGGTTGGCAGAACCTATTCTTCATCTTTTCTTTTTAGATTCTTCTTCCTACACTACCATGTTAACTTACATGTTAGAAGCCTGAGTTCAATAATATGCTTACTCAAGTATACAAAGAGAAATAAAACTTTTGGAGACATTACAAAGGATTGAAATTAAACAGAGGAAAACAACTGAATTTCTCCTTTCATGTAAAAGGAACACATTGATAAAACTAACAGAAAATTGTTTATGCAATGTCATTTTGGTATAAAACTAATATTACTAACATCCAAGTATGTCATCAACAACAGCATTCGTTTGCGGCCTTCATTATTATATACAGAAATCCATAAAGGAAATAGCATAGAAAGATAAATAAATCTTCCAAGAAGTCTTAGTTGGATTTCAGTAGAGAAAAAAGAAATGACGATACAACAAAGTACTTGAAATGATCATGCTCTACAATCACCCTGGGATGAAGTGGCAAAGTATAAGGCTCCCAACTAAAGATAATTGTATACAATCCAAGCATACAACAAACACACATACATATACACCTATGTCGATATGAAAGAACTGAATCTGATCATGCAAGCATAGGATAATTTGCAGTAAGATAGAATAGAATTTGAAATCCAGCATTTTTTCAACTGTAATTAGCAATGACCATTGTAGCAAAACAGGAAGGGAAATGTGCTTTTAATCATGGTTGAATATTGCCTATGGCTATTAACATTACCTCTCACTATCCCTCTGATTTTTCTTTTTCTTATGATCATGACT
Source organism: Chamaecrista fasciculata (assembly GCA_003254925.1). NCBI lineage: Eukaryota > Viridiplantae > Streptophyta > Magnoliopsida > Fabales > Fabaceae > Chamaecrista > Chamaecrista fasciculata. The sequence goes on from QANZ01010210.1 coordinate 9,715, forward strand.
TTGAACTCTATCCCAAATATTTAGAAGTTAGAACTTAATGCAATAAACTATACGAGATGCAATCACAAAAATAAATAGAATTATAGAAAACTGATTAGGATCAAAATGTATAGTCCTCCAGCCCCCTTCCCTCCCCAGTAAAGTTTTTTCCCTCAAAATTAGGCTGTCAGACTACTTGAAATCAGCCTCACCATCCATATCCTCTTTCTGGTCATATTCATTAAAAAATGTCCAAATAATATATTTGAATCTTTAACTTTTTTGGTTGAGAGAGGAATATTGTATCTTCCTGAAACATAGCTCAGTAGTTCTGTAATATCAATTTCACAACCAAATTGTCATGGAAAGAAACATCAGTGATCATTTAAAATTAAGACCAATATCTAAGGTGCCTAAGGAAAATTTGTAGAAAAATTCAAGTTTTACCTTGAGGATAGGCAAAGCAGTTATTTTAAGACTAAAAGCTGCAACAGTAATAGAATTCAAGAACTTTCTGGCAATAAATAAATAAATAAGAACTGTTCCTAAGCCAATACTAACTTATAGGTCTCATGTATGAATTAGATTGTTAGAACTGTTCCTGTGTTAAGTTATGCTTATAAGTGCTCATAATTTCAATGCTCCACTATTAAGAATATATTCTCTTCGTTGTACTTGAACTTTAAAACAAACTTTTACTTTCTTTTAAAAATGATTGCAGAATTCCTTCATATGCAACTTGATCTCATTAATCTCCTTCATATGCAACCCAAGTGAAAAAATGGACAAGAATGAATTGATACAAGAAAAGCAGAAAACTTGCCTGAAAGTTCTTGTGGGTATTCTATCGAACAGTTGGTGGGTGTGGTGAGAGAATTCAGAAATGTGTGTATCTAAGAGAGCAACAATAGACCCATATTATGTTTCAGCCAAGAGTCAGACAAGTAGGATCCGATTATTATTATTCATGGTGCGCTCATTTCATCAAAGTTCATTTGTTAGGTCTTTTATGACTAAAATATTATATCAAAAGAGAAGATGATGACGAATTTTGACATATGGCATAGTTTGGTTTCTATTGTGATTAAATTAATGACTAAAACAAGGGCAAAAACAGATATATCATGAAAACCCTAAAAGAAAAAGCAAATGCAAATAGAAAGAATACAGACCATGAGAGATTACCCGGCGACAAGACGAAGACGAAGACGGACGATTGGCCTCCTAATGCTTGTTGGACCTAAGTCTAATATTGAGTGTGTAAAATAAGCTCACATTGCCTACACAAAAGAGATATGAGGGTTGAAGTTATTTTTGTTATATTATTTTATTTATTATTATAATTAATAAATATTTTATTAATTATTATAATTAAATAAATATTTTATTAGACCTATTATATATATATATATGAGAACCCTAGTTTCTAAAAAAAAATGTGCAGCCTCCCTCTTTCTTCTTTTGTATCAGAGTCTCTAAAATTACTTTTGCTATTCTGTATCCCTCTTTGTGTGACATTGAGGAAGATTTCGTTTAATCCTGTGAGAGTGCCGGTTTCTAATCAGTGGGATACCGGAATATCTCTTCAGGACAGTGTCCTAGAGATGCGACTCGAAATTATTGTGAGAAATCCCCAACAATCTGAAGAGATATTGAACCATAATTTAGATGAAAAGAAAAAAAGAAAAAAATCCTTTCTTTACCAAACCCTCCCCTAATTCAATCGCAGCCTTCATCGTCTCTTCAACACTATGATGAGCCGAATCATAATCCCTAATTCCACCGCCTTCTTCGCCGTCATCTTCGCCGCTTTCATCACCACTTCACGGCGAGCCGATCTTCGCCTTCACGATGGCGATGAACCAAGGCGGAATCACGAGCTTGATGTCGAGTTCGCTCATCAAGACGTAGTCGTGGCTCAAGGCGAGGATGTATCCGCCGGCGGAGGCGTGGCCGGAGACGGCAGCGATGGTCGGCATAGGAAGGGAGATGAGATCGGCGACGACGGAGCAAAGGAAGGAGTTCATTTGGATCTTGCGATCTTCGTAGGATTCGATTTGGGCCCAAGAAAGATCGTAGCCATTGGAGAAGTCTGATGCAATTTGGAGTCTGATGCAATTTGGAGTCAAGAAAGCAACAAGTCAATCTTCCTTTTTTGTCAATCTTACACTGATGCAATTTGGAGCCGTTATCATCATCTTTCATCAAGGAATTTGTGGCGGTGGAGTCAAGAAAGCAACAAGTCAATTATGGGTAATCATGTTTTTATGTTGCTGACGTGAACAATTAAAATGGGTGCAAACTGGGAATGATTCAGTAGATTAATGTTCTGCCATGGAGGTATGTTCATTTTATTTGAGTATAAATATTTGTGATAAATAATTTGCTGTGGTAGTAGATGACTGGACTGGTCCGTGGAAAGAAAAGCAATAGGAGGTAATTACAATTAAAGTAATTAATTGTGAAATCTAGTAAAGCATGATGATTGTTTAAAAAAAAAAATAAAGCATGATGGGGGTGGTGGATTCGTACACAATAGTTGGTAATCTGATTACAAGCCCAATCATTTTAATCCCAATGTTATATTGAAATATAATTATTATGTGTGTGGTATATGAGAACATCATAAATTGCAATATTTAATGAGAGCTAGTGAAAATTATCAAGTGTGATAATCCTCTTAAATCAAATGAAAATTTGGTTTATAAAGATGTTGACAGTAATAATAAAATTATTATTACAATCTCTCTGATTTTTTATTCATATCTGATATGGAAAATGGGTGATAGATTGTGGTGCTACAAGGCACATTTGTTCTAATAAAGAACTGCATTCCTCCTTTGAAAAGAAGGGGATGATAAAATCTATCTTGTTGATTCCTGAACTACAAAGGTTCTAGGAAAAATTGTGATTAAGCTCACAACGGGAAAGAGTTTGCAACTAAATGATGTTCTGTATATATCTATTGTGTGAGCAAATTTAATTTGTGTTGCTCTATTAGTAAAAGCTGGGATTAAAGTGTCATTTAAATCTTATAAGATTATAATGACAAAGAATAATATTTATGGGAAAGGGTTATTGTAATCAAGATCTGTATATTTTGAGTATTGATAAAATATCAATTAACTCAAATATTTGGTTATTTGTTGTTATATTATTTTATTTTTATCATAGAATGGATTAACATTATAGATGAGTTCGTATCTGTCATTTATGGTTTTTGGCAAGTTCATTTTAATGTGGAAAAATTGCATCCTATAAATTATTTATTTTGAAAGAATTGATGGGTGTTTTGCTTGTTAGTTCTGGTGTTTATAATAATTTATGGGGTGAAGTTTTGTAATATGTTTGTTCTCTACAAAATAGAATTCTTTGTAGGAAGACTAATAAGACACCTTATGAGTATGGAAAGTTTTTGTAGCAAATTTGAAATATTTGAAAGTGTGGGGGTGTCTTATTAAAGTTTTATTACCTATTTTATAAAAGAGAAAATTGAGTTCTAAAACTGCTGACTGTGTTTTATTGGTTATGCTCAAAATAGTGGTGCATATAGATTCTTAATTTTAAGAAGTGGTGTTTTGAATCAAAACACAATTTTTGAGACAAATGATGCAAATTTTTTGAAAATATTTTTCCTTTGATAGTTGAGCATATTCCTAGAAATTTTGAGACCTCTTTTGCTTTGTCTTCCATTTTAGGAAATGATGATTTGAATGAAAATTTGAGAAGAAGCAAAAGTGATAGAAAAGAAAAATCTTTTGGAGATGACTTTCATACTTTTTCTAGTTGAAGACGAGCCTAGAAATTTTTATGAAGTTGTTTTTTCTCATGATGCTGATAAATGGGGAGAAGCTTTTAAAGCTGAGATTGGTTATTTAAATAAGAATAAAACATGCGTATTAGTTGGTTTGCCTTAGGGAGCAAAACCAATTAGTTGTAAATGAGTTTTTAAAGGAAACTTTTTCCTATGATTTTATAGATAAATATAAAGCGAGGTTGGTAGCTAAAGGGTATACACAAAAGAAAATGTTGATTATTTTAATACCTTGTCTCTTGTGACCAGAATCTTTTCTGTGCGAATTTTGATTGCTTTAGCATCAATTCACAATCCTTTTATTCATTAAATGGATGTGAAAACTGTTTAATCTAAATGGTGATTTAGATGAAGGAATTTATTTGATACAACCTGAAGGGTTTAGTGTTCTTGGTCAAGAGAATAAAGTATGTAAATTAGTGAAGTCATTGTATGGTTTAAAACAAGAACCCAAACAATGACATGAAAAATTTGATAGAATTTTGTTAAGTGGTAATTTCTCTTCTGTTGAAGTTGAAAGATGTGTTTACAATAAAGTTGTAAATGATGATTGTGTTATTATATGCTTGTATGTGGATGACATGCTAATTTGTGGTACAAGTATGTGTATTATACTTGAAA
>QANZ01010210.1:15107-27426 GCA_003254925.1 Chamaecrista fasciculata
TATATATATATATATGAGAACCCTAGTTTCTAAAAAAAAATGTGCAGCCTCCCTCTTTCTTCTTTTGTATCAGAGTCTCTAAAATTACTTTTGCTATTCTGTATCCCTCTTTGTGTGACATTGAGGAAGATTTCGTTTAATCCTGTGAGAGTGCCGGTTTCTAATCAGTGGGATACCGGAATATCTCTTCAGGACAGTGTCCTAGAGACGCGACTCGAAATTATTGTGAGAAATCCCCAACAATGCTGCGGTTAACGCCTGCAATTGGGCGAAGTGGGTGGAGCCATGGCGAAGTGTGACAAAGACGGAGACAGAGCACAGAGACGACACGAAGTGGGTGTGAAGTGTGATGGAGAAATGGAACAAGGAATAGCGAGAATGTGATGAAAATGTGAAACTGAAAAAACGAAGAGATTGAGGCGCGATGACTGATGCGGGAAAGTGAAAATGAAAACCCTCTTTTTTTTCGATGGTTTAAAACCGTTGGAACAATTATTTTTTTTTTTAAATTATTTTCGACTGGTCTTAGCCGCCAATATATTTAATTTTAAAATAAAATTATTTCAAAACCTTTTTCTTTTTTTTTTTAAGAAAATGTTTCTCACGGTTTGCTACCGCTTAAAAGAATTTAAAATTTTTAGCGACGCCTGATATTCGCCGCAATAATTTAAAAAGATAATTAAAAAGCTAAAAACCTTTGTTTTTGTCTGGCGGTTGCTAAACCGCCACTAAGTATCGTAATTAGTGGCGGTTTAAGTGAACTGCCAGACCTTAGTCGCCGCTAAAAGACAGGTTTTAGTAGTGGCACACCGACAAGGCCCATAGTTTTGGTTTTAAATTCCTTTAGACACATGCTAGGGTTTTCTATTATGTGCTCTCCCTGGTTTGCGGGTGCTGCTACCCCTCCCATCTCTTTAATCTTTTTGTAGGTGCATGCGTTTTTGTTTACTCCTCCTTCTATGGAGTTCTCCTTTCATTAGAGAAGATTTTGTACTTTCAATAGGTAAGCTTCCCCCTTTTCAAGAAAGATCTGTTTTTCCTTTTTTTTTTTTAGAGATATACAATATTCAAATATATGATTGGAGGTCAACATGGAAGAGAAAGGCTTTGAAGATTCTTCACTCATAGCAAGAAGGTGATGTGTTGTTTCTCCTTTATAACTTTGAGTTTTTTCTTTATCAGTTGAAAATGTTGTAGATCTAAAAAAATGATTTATGTCTTCGGATTTTGTATAAGAGGTTTTAATCGAGATCTTAAATATTTTAGATCTAAGATATTTTTCCATATGTGATGTATTTACACTTTTAAATTTGTGCCATACTGTTGCGTGATGTATTGACCTTGTCGCAGGAAGATATGTTTTTGCTTTTCTTTTTGGAGATCTACAACATTGAGATCTATGACCAAAGCTTAACTTGAGAGAGAGAAAAGGCTTAAAATATTCTTACATCACGAAGGAAAGATGATATGTGCCTCTCTTTTATAACTTAGATTTTTCTTATCAGTATGAAATGTTGTGGATCTAATTAAATAAAATGATGTATATCTTTTGATTTTATAGGGGAGATTTGGTTATAAATCTTAATTTTCTTAGATTGATGATTTGTTTTTCTCTTATGTGTTATTTTTGTAGTGTTAAATTTATGCCTAGCTATTCCTTGATGTATGACTTTGTTTAAGGAAAAATACTTTTTTCTTTTCCTTTTCTTTATATACAATATTCAAATCCATGATGAGAGTTAAACTTGGAAGGAAAAAGGCTTAAAAGATTCTTGCCTTAGAGAGAAAGATGGTTTGATGCCTCTCCGGCATATCTTTGAGTTTTTCTATATTTTTGAAGCTATAATATATATATATACACATAGATATATGTTTTTATTTTATTATATATAGAAGATTTGATTCTAAATCTTAATTTTCATATATTCTACTACATGTCTACGTGTTATATTTATGTCTTATTATTCATTCATAGTTTTTTGTCTATCCTCAAATTGAATTGATTGATCATAAATCTTGCTTATGTTCTCAAGTATTCTCTTTTTGTAGGTGCATTTTTTTTCTTTCTTTCGCAATCCACAACAATTATATTTTGACGGGTTCAAGTGAAGTACCACAATTTATCTAGTTATTTTCAATATGTTAAATATAAATGGTTTTAATACTTCCTTTGAAAAAATGTTGATAATTTGATATAGATAAAGGGTCTACTAATTTAAAACATGTCAGATGTTGAACTGCGCACTAACATGGAATGGTATGAATTACTTAATGGAATACTTAAATTGCCTATTCTTCCCCTTCAACACGGAACTTCCAAGCCAAAATTTCAAGATCAATTTTGTCTCCTTGCATATCAAATTGACGTGTTTTTCAAACAAGTCCTTATTATCACCATCAACCATTATGAGCTTCAGCAAGATGTTATGGTTGATGATGATAGTAAGGACTTGTTTGAAAAACACATCAATTCGATATACAATGAGACAAAACTGACTTTGGAATTCTAACTTAAAAGTCAAGTGTTGAAGGGGACAATAGGCAATTTAAGTATCCATTAAGTATTTCATAACATTCCATGTTAGCGCACAATTCAACATCTTACATGCTTGAAATTAGTAGACCATTTGTTTATATCAAATTATCAATCAACATTTTCTCAAAGGAAGCATTAAAACCATTTATATTTAACATATTGAAAATAACTAGATAAATTATGGCTGCCATTTTACTTCACCTACAAAAAGAGAATACTTGAGAACATTAGCAAGATTTATGATCAATCAATTCAATTTGAAGACAGACAAGAAAGCTATAAATGAATAATAAGACATAAATATAACACACAGACACGTAGTAGAAAAAAATTTAAATCTATGAAAATGAAGATTTAGAATCAAATCAAATCTTCTATATATAATAAAATAAAAACATATATCTATGTGTATATATATATCATATCTTAAAAAATATAGAAATACTCAAAGATATGAAGGAGAGTCAACAAACCATCTTTCTCTTTAAGGCAAGAATCTTCTAAGCTTTTTCCCTTCCTAATTTAGCTCTGATCATGGAATTGAATGCTGTATATAACAAAAAAGGGAAAGAAAAAAGTATATTTCCTTATACAAAGTCATACATCAAGAAATAATGAGGCATAAATTTGATGGTGCAAAAATAACACATAAGAGAAAAAAAATCATCAATATAAGAAAATTAAGATTTAGAACCAAATCTCCTTTATAAAATCAAAAGATATACATCATTTTATATAATTAGCTCCACAACATTTCATACTGATAAGGAAAATTTTAAGTTATAAAAGAGAGGCACATACCATCTTTCCTCTTTGATGTAAGAATATTTTAAGCCTTTTCTCTTTCAAGTTAAGCTTTGATCATAGATTTGAATTAGAGGTGAGTAAAATCGGGTTCGGGCGGGTTAGTCGGATGGGGGTATTAAGTAATAACGGGTGAAAAATTTTAAACTCAAACCCGATCGCCAACCCATGTAACCCGATAATGTCGTGTCGAATCGAGTTGCAGTCGGGTTCGGGCGGGTTGAGTCGGGTTAGGAAAAACAATTTTAAAAAATAAAAATTAAATTAATGTATAATATAGAACATTAATTATTTATCTTAAATAATATAGTATACATTTTTTTATTATTTATTGTATAAAGTATAATTTAGAACATTAATTTTTTTAATTAATTTTTACTAATAATACTATTGTATGAATAATTTTTACACTAAAAATTTGATATTATTTGTATTTAAGTTAAATATTATTATACTTTAACCTTACAACTAACAAAAATATTTGAATAAACAAAAAATATATATTATTCTTCATTTCTATCATCTTATAATAAAAATATTTATATTTATTTATATAGTTTTATATAAAAAAATTTAAAAAAGCACATATTTTCGGTCGGGTCGAGTTGAGCCGCTAAACCCGATCAGACCGAATTTTTTCTAAAATACGACTCATCCCAACCCGCACGAGAAACCCGACCGAACCCGACATTTTTAATCGGGTTTGACCTAATTTTGCTCACCCCTAATCTGAATGTTGTAGATCTCCAAAAAGAATAGGAAAAACATACTTTTCCTACAACAAGGTCTTTACACCATGCAACAGTAAGGCACAAAGTTAATAGTGTAAATACATCACATATGGAAAAATATCTTAGATAAAAAAAATTTAAGATCTCGATTAAAATCTCTTATATAAAATCAGAAGACATAAATCATTTTTTCAGATCTACAACATTTTCAATCGATAAAGAAAAACTCAAAGTTATACAAAGGAGAGACAACACATCACCTACTTGTTGTGAGTGAAGAATCTTCAAAGTTCAAAGCCTTTCCCTTCCATGTTGAGCTTCAATCATATATTTGAATATTGTATATCTCCAAAAAGAAAAGGAAAAACATATCTTTCTTGAAAAGGGGAAAACTTACCTATTGAAAGTACGAAATCTTCTCTAATGAAAGAAAAACTCCATAGAAAGAGGAGAAAACAAAAACATACCTTCAAAAGATCAGAGAGATGAGAGGGGTAGCGGCAGCCGAAAACCAGGGAGAGCACATAATGGAAAACCCTAGCATGCATCTCAAGGAATTTAAAACCAAAACTATGGGCCTTGTCGGTGTGCCTTGGGTGGGTTGGGCGGATATTTTTGGGAAGGGTTAAATTGAGATGACTTCGAAAAATTTTAAAATTGACCCAAACTAAATAGTCATGGGCTAGGCTGGGCTGGGCAAATAGGTAAGTTAATATATTTTATCTTTTCTTAAAGAAAAAATTTCATTAGAATTAAATAAGAATTATATATTCTTTTTTGTAATTAAAAATTTCACCCTCAAAAGTTTTTGTAATTTTTATTTTAGTCCTCAACTATCATGATCTAGGGACTTTTTTTTTGTAAATTTTGAAACTCTTCGTGGGCATTATGTAATTTTTGTCAAAATTTTGTAAAGTTTATCTTCTCACCATCGAAACACATAGTTTTAGGACTAAACTGCATTGTAGTTTTCAGATTTAGGACTAATCTATAATTTTATTCTTTTTTCAATATTTTTTCATAATTACATTTTGACCCCAAAAATTTGTTATAATTTTCATTTTAGTCCTCAAATATTATGATCTAGGGACGTTTTTGATAATTTTAAAACTATTTGGGGGCATTTTGTAATTTTTGCAAAAGTGCTAAACAGTTTTTCGTTAAATCTTGACGAAAAATAACCACAGGGTGCCAAAGTGCTAACGGCGCAAATCTCAAGATACCAAAGTGTCAAATTTTGTCTTTCAGGGTACCAAAGTGGATTCAGTCCTAACCACAGGGTATCAAAGTGCATTTTACCCAATTAATTACAACATTTTTTAAAACAATTTCAAAAATATATGGTGGATAAGGCGATTTGAAAAAACTGATTTGCAAACCAAAGATGGTTCGGGAGTACATTTAATTTTTAGGGAAGGTGTTATGCACCCTAAAAACCCCTTATAATTTATAAGATTACCCCCAAAATAATTATTAAAAACAAATGGCCTAAATATTTATATTTAATTATCATTAAAAAACACAAACAAACATCCTCGAGCCCAATATTGATAGACAAAAATATTAAATTGCATACCCAAGCATATCATGAAAATATACCAATAATTACGATCAAGGATTCATACAATTTAATAATAAAAAAACAAAGAAGATAAATAAAATTAGACTTGACTCAGGTATTGGAACCTAAGGCTTACGTACCCTAATTAGGGATCAAAGTCCATGTAGTTCGGAAATAATTTGATAGTTGGAGGTTGGGTTAGAGGACTTACCTGGAATCCTCGCATTATTGCTGAAAAAATGAGTTAGGGCATTTAAATCAGTGTTGTTATAACCGAACCGGACAAAGACTCAGACAAGTGTTCGGTTCACGGTCTGATCGGTTGAATCGGTCGAACCATCGGTCGGACCAGATGACGTAATAAATAATTATTTTTAATATATTAAATATAAACTCTCTATATTTTTTTTTAGGTCTAAGAGATGCATTAAATCTATTAATAAATACATCTCTTTTTGCAAATAATATAACTTTTCTCTCCACAACTAGAGATCATGGACTAACTATTTTTTCAAGCAAGTAAATGGACTAAATGCATCTTAAACAAGATCTCATAAGTCATAAACTCATAATAATCAAATTCAACATGTCAACTCTCAAGTTTCAAGTTCATCACACACAATTTTAAAGTTCAAAAGTACAAAACCAAAAAAAAAAAAACGTAAATCTGACCCAGTATAAAAAAAAACATTGAGAACCACCGGTCCGATCCAGCGGTTGGACCTGAGTTTCCGGTTCTTAGCCGGTTATTTTCGGTCCAACTATCATTCTGGTTCAAATGGTTGAACCAACTCGCTCATCTCTTCGGCTAGCGGTCCGACCGGCCGGTCAGGTCCGGTTTTCACAACAATGATTTAAATAGTAATTATTAAATAAACACCCCAAAAGAAAGAAAGAGCATGTATACCTTGACAACAAGTGTACCTATAGGCATAATATTCAAACTCGGACTGGACCGACAGAGTCAGACCGAAAACGACGACCCAGGCATCAGGCTGGTCTGAGTGATCTCCGTGGACCGTGTTGCAAATGAACCGGTGAGAACCCGATTCAATCCGGCGGTTTTAGTCAAGAACCGCTGACCCATAGGTGACTCGCTCGATTTCTTTCAACACAGTTTAAACTCCAAAAATGCAGAAAGATCATGAAAGAAGGAGAAGAAAGTAGATCCGTGATGGTGAGAACATAGCTTCGTGATGGCAAGAACACAGATCTGAAACAGAGAGAATGCTAAACGTCAAGAACGCATCTTCTTTTTGAATTGATGGAATAAGAAATGATTTTGAGAGTATGTTGTTGGAAGATATAAAGCTATGATTAATACAAATTAAACACAGTAGATGATGGACGATATTAATGGTGGAAAGAGAAAGAAGTAAGTGGGAATTTAGAAGCACAGCTCAAAAGCGATGAAGTGAGGCGGCTATAGTCAGAGAGAATGAGCCTGACTTTTGAGATTAGGTTTAGGGTGAACAATATTATATATAGTATTTTTTTAATTAAATATTAGTTTTTAAAATAAAACTATAATACCTTATTTATATAAACTAATAATTATTTAAAACAATTTTAAACAATATCCACATTTCAATTATTTTTAATTAATTTTATATATAAATTTTTATTTTAAATTATATGTACTTTAAATTTAAATTTTATTTTGTATAGTTAGATAATAGTTTCAAATTTAAATTTTATACTATTATTTGATTTTGATATATATATATATATATTTTAATATTTTTTAAGTTAACCAATTCAACAATTAACGCAGTGACCCGGCGGTTTGGATGAAATTTAAGAAGCAGAGAGTAAAGAGTGAGTGAGTGACCATACCAGCATTGAACCCAAGACCATGTGGATCCAAAGAAAGCAATGATCCACTGTGGAATGGGTTAGCTAGTCAGTGACCCGGCGGTTAAACCAATGACCCGACCACCCGAATCCTTATCCAGGTTAATGACTGGTCCGTATTTTCAAACTATGCCTGCAGGGTTTAAATATTCTCTGGGGAATATATCCTCAAGAGAACACAATTATTTATTTATTTATTTATTATTTTTTATGATTTTTTATGAGATTAAAGAGGCAATCAAATAATCTCATTTTTTATATGGTGAATTAAACTAAAAATTGTAGCCTAATTCTTATCATAAAATATTTGAGTTAAGAACTCTATAATATTTCATGAGTTTTAAAAACAATTATCTTAACCTAAAATAATTAGTCTCAAGACAAAAATTATAATCACTCAATTAATATACTTAAAATAAAAATGGAAGAAAATAATTTAACACACATCACGCCATAAACCAAACCACACAATTATATATGCCATAATATATATATATATATATATTGCCTATACTTGCGTATATGAAGCATGAACACTGACACGGATACGGGACACCACACGGACACGAACACAGCGACACGCCAAACTCAAAATTACGCGACACGACATGGCATATATTTATATATAAATAATTAAAATATTCATAATTTTTAATAAAAAATTTAAAAATTACAATTTTTTTCATAATATATGTCATATTTATCATTATTTTCTCTTGCCTGTCATGTTAAAGTTACCTAAAATTGATTTATATTCTAAAATTTATGGATATGTGTCGTGTCGGTGTCGTACGAGTGTCAAACACTGACACGTGTTTGACACGGCGACACGCCTTCAAAATGAAGTGTCCATGTACACTACACAAACAACTTTTATTATATATGCATGACACGTACAACAAACAGAGGGAGAAGAGCAACATAGAGCCTTTTGGCTAAAACTGCGAATGGACCCCCACAAGTTTCCAAAATTTTCAGTTTGGTCCCTGAACATGAAATACATAGGGACTAAAATGAAACTATATAAAAATTTTCTTGGGTCAAAACGTAATTTACAAAAATATGGAGAGCAGAAAGATAATTACAGAACAGTCCAGATTCTGGGTAGAAAATTCGGTTTAGTCCCTATCGGGTACTAAAAGTCATGATTTTGACTGAATTTCTCAATCGTCGGAACGTCTTTGGAGAATAACTCCATTGTTCCTCTATTTGGGTCATAAAAACTAACCCATAGATATTCTATCCTTACCCCAAGAATGAGATGAAAATGAGAAAGAAAATAAAAGATAAGAAAGAAAATTAGCCGAAATTATGGACTCACCTCTTGAATTTTCTTTCAAAAATTAGATTTTTCTCTCTCTAAAAATCGAATATTTCTCTCTCTAAAATATGATTTTTCTCCTCTCTTTTTTTCCCTCTAAAAGTTGTCGATTTCCTACAAACAATGTCATCTATTTATAGGCCTGAAAGGAAAATCAATATGGATAAAAAATTAATGTTAATTGAGACAAATAATTTCCAAAATCAGACCTAATCACTAATTTAAAATTGGCGATCAAATTTCAAAAATTTGGTCAAGATTGAAAATAAAATATGATGAAAATTAATCCTCAAGTAATTTCTTTTTTCCTTCACTTTTTCGTTCTTGATGGCCAAGTTATTTACTTTTTGAAGGAACTTCAGAGCTAAAGAAGTCTAGAATTGATGTAGTAATGAAAGAGTATGAGAACTTCCATATGATGGAAATGAAAAGATTGATGAGATGTTCAAAATATTCAGAAGAATCATCAATGATTTTGATTCCTTAAGAGAACGTATCGAGCAGGAGGAACTAGTAAGAAAAGTTGTAAGGAGTCTATCCTCTATATGGGAGATCCAGGTGACAGCTCTCCATGAAAGTTAGAAGCTGCAGACCATGAAGATTGATGATCTCAGAGGAAACATGTTGACCTATGAATCAACATTCTTAGCTGAAAAAGTTCAGAACCTCAAGAAGAACAAAGGAGTTGCTCTCAAAGCTGCAGAAAGTAAGGAATAGGAAGAAGAAAAAGAAGAAACCTTTGATGAAGAGGATTTGGTGCTCTTAGCTAGACGGTTCAACAAGTTCTTTAATCCGAAGAAGAAGCCTTTTGTGAAGAACTCACCAGCAAGGAATCCTCCATTCAAAAAAGATAACAACATAAGGAAGGACAAGGATGTGACTTGTTACGAATGTAAGAAACCGGGAAACATGCGACCCGACTGCCCTCTGCTTAGAAAATCTAAATTCAAGAAGAAAAATGCTATGGTTGTGAATCCTCATGGGATGATGATGAGGATCTCCTAGCCGAGGAAGATGACTATGAGGAGACAGAAACTGCAAACCTTTGCTTTATGGCTATCACTGATGACGAGGTAAATTCTCAACCTATCTTTGTTGACTTAAGTAATGATGAGCTTATATCTGAATCCTATAAACTGTTTGAGTCCTTTTTCAACCAAAGAGAGAAATTGAAGAATGAGAGAAAAAGAAAAGGATGAGTTGGAGTTGAAAAATTAAAGTCTAGAGGAAGAAAATGAGAGACTAAGAAAAGAATGTGGAATGTTGAGAAAAGAATAAGTAAAAAAGTGTGATGGAGTGAGAAAAGAAAGAGTTGCAGAATGTGAGAAGTTGAGAATGTGAGGAGTTAACAAGTAAAAAAGTATACTAAAACAAAGTATATTCTAAAGAGCTCAAAGAAAAGAATAGCTCTCTCAAATATTTCAGACTAAAAAGAAGAAACTTGTCTCATAGAAAGTATGTCTCTCTCTAATATATGAATTATCTTCCTCTCTCATCTTCTCTATTGCCTTATGCGTTTCCTTCATTGGACATCTCTCCTTTCTTTCCTCCCATGCGTCCCCTCTCTCCCTAGTATATATATGTTATCTTATTGCTAGCTCCATGTCATCTAATTAAATAGCCTTTAATTGCTACTAATACTATTCATTCCATTCCAACGGCCATTTTAGAATTATGTGCTTTTATATATATATATATATATATATTCTATCATGCATTTTAGTGACATTTAGAGGCATCTTATATACATTTGGGAGCTAATTGCATGTCTTTATAACCTTTTATGATAGAATATGATGCTTTGAGGTTTGGTGCTTATTAGGACTAATTTGTGATAGATTTTGTGATTTTCATCGTGTTTAATTCTTTCATTTGTTTTATCACTCTAATCTTGAGGATTCTAAACTTTGATGTAATTTTTAGTTGTGTTGTTGAACTTAAGAGTTTGATGTAATATTTCCATTCACACTTGTTGAAATTCTTAGGGTTGATGTTTATCATGAGAATGTTGACTTGTAGTGTGATAGCTTTGTGATTGGTACAATTACTTTGTGTTGGGAATCCTAGGCGCCAAAACGCAGCGGAACAAAAATAAATAAATAAAAACTTTAAAGCGTCTAGTCCTAGAATTCCCGAACGGATTCGCTAGCAGAATTTAAAACTTTTAGATAGTGGTATACCTCACGAGTTTCAATCGGCTGGTTGTACAAGGCGTGTGCAAGGAGTCCACTCTCAGCGTCCTCCCTCTGCCGGTGATCCACACGAACAGTTTCTCGGGCACCAAGGTGCTAGCCTTCCATTCTTTTCTCCAAAAGAAACAGGGATCAATCTACAGAGCTTTTGAACTCAAGAACTCCTTCTTTAAACAAAAGGACCAAAGTGGCGCAATAGAGAAACCCTCTCAAGAACACCTTCTTGAAATTCTCTATTCTCACAAACCCTAGTTTTGGAGCCAAGTTGATTCTCTCTAACTCTTAGGAGAAATCGACTTTTCTCTCTCTAGGTGTAAAGGACGATTTTCACTCTCTCTCTCCAAGGAGGAAGAAAATCACAAATGAGCTAGGGTTCAGTGTATGTTGGTCTATGGGGCAAGTCGACTTGCTCCCTACTTATAGACAAAATATTTGGTGACTTTAATATTCCTAAAATCATGATATTCTGATAATATAATTATTTTAGGACTTGAATTTATAATTAAAATATTACCTTAATATTTCAATTTAAATTCAAAATGCAATCTCTGAGAATCAAATGGAAGATCAAATCTTCCCATGGGACCCACAGAGCTATGCGCCTATCTCCCTCAATTTTATCTTGGAATTTTATAATCAAAAACATTCCTAACTCTTAAGAATTCATGATTCTCCAAAGATACTGAGAGCAGATCTCACCAAATCTGTTTGAATCAAACCTTTTGAATTCAAACTTATTATTTAAATTAATAAAACAATTTTATTAATCTAAAATTAAACCAAAAGGCGCCACCCTCATATTAATATTGGGGAATTTTTATAATTCAATAATTTCCTAACTTTTAGGAATTTTATCTGAATTATTTTTTCCCTAATATTTTAATTGTAAATAATTAATCCCCATTAATCATTTAACAATTATTATATTTAAACTTGTCCCACAAATTTAAATATCTCACATCTGTAGATTAATTAAGACAAGACTTAATGTCCCAGACATTTCGCTGTGTCTTAAATCGTGCCACCGGAGTGACCCACGAATTAACCCTAATTTGTGTCCCTTTTAAACGGTTTCCTGATCCTGCTCATGTGTGACCCAGCAGGCCCCACGTGAAGTTGGCAGCAGGTCATCTCCATGACCTACAAGTCGTGAGCGGACTCTAGCAAGCCATCTCGACTACCCAAAACACGTGAGTTATCGTTTTTTACCAAAACCGACTTAACCTAAGTACCACCTTGTCAAAGACCCTATTGTCCTACGATATCTTGGTCATGGATTAGGCACAGGAAAGTCATCCATAATCCAAACCACAACTTTCT